>WQNJ02000440.1:0-60380 GCA_016584745.2 Phylloscopus trochilus trochilus | reverse complement strand
TCCAGCACCCCCGTGGCCCTGCAGGGGGGAGGGGTCCAGGATCCCTCAGGATCCCGCGGGATCCCCGGTGGATCCCGAGGGGATCCCATTTTGTGCCATTTTTCCCCCATTTTTGTGGCGTTTTTCTCCCATTTTGTGCCATTTTAAACCCGTTTTTGCCGTTTTTTCCCCATTTTGTGCCATTTTCCCCTCATTTTTACCATTTTTACCCCATTCGTGCATTTTTACCCCATTTTTGCAGTTTTTCCCCCATTTTGTGCTCTTTTTTCCCCCCTTTTTGTGCCTTTTCCCCCCATTTTTACCGTTTTCCTCCCCATTTTGTGCCCTTTTTTACCCCCTTTTTTGCCATTTCCCCCCATTTTTACCATTTTTGCCCCATTTTTACCATTTCCCCCCCATTTTTACCCAATTTTTTGCAATTTTCCGCCATTTTGTGCCATTTCCCCGCATTTTTCCCCCATTTTTTACGATTTCCCCATTTCCCCCCATTTTTTCCATTTCCTCCCTTTTTGTGCTGATTTTCCCCCATTTTTTTTACCATTTTTACCCCATCTTTCCCCATTTTTCCCCATTTCCCCCCATTTTTCCCGATTTTCGCCATTTCCCCCCATTTCTACCATTTTACCTCATTTTGTGCCATTTTTCCCCATTTTTTCCCCATTTTGTACCGTTTTTATCCCATTTTTTACCATTTCCTCCCATTTTTCCCCATTTTTCCCATTTCCCGCCATTTTTTCCCCGTTTTCTCCCATTTCTTCCCCATTTCCCCCCCCATTTTTACCCCATCTTGTGCTGATTTTCCCCCAGTTCCCCCATTTTTTACCTTTTTTACCCCATTTTTCTCCATCTCCCCCCATTTCCCCCCATTTCCCCCCATTTTTCCGCATTTTTCCCGATTTTGTGCTGATTTTCCCCAATTTCCCGCATTTTTAACCATTTCCCCCCATTTCCCCCAATTTTTTTCTATTTCCCCCCATTTTGTGCTGATTTTCCCCCATTTTTTTACCATTTTTACCCCATTTTTACCATTTCCCCCCATTTTTACCCCACTTGTGCTGATTTTCCCCCATTTCCCCCATTTTTTACCATTTCCCCCCATTTTCCCCCACTTTTCTCCATTCCCCCCCATTTTTTACCATTTTCTCCCCATTTCCCCCCCATTTTTACAATTCTGCCCCATTTTTTACCATTTTTTTCCCATTTTCCCCCATTTTCCCCCCATTTTTACCATTTTCCCCCCATTTTGTGCCATTTCCCCCTCATTTTTCCCCATTTTTACCCCATTTTTTTCCCATTTTCCCCCCATTTTTTGCCATTTCCCCCCATTTTTACCCCATTTTGTGCGTTTTCCCCCCATTTTTGCCGCACTTTATGGCATTTTTTATCCCATTTTGTGCCCTTTTTTTGCCCCATTTTGTACATTTTTCTCCCATTTCCCCTCTGTTTTTACCATTTTTACCCCATTTTGTGCCGTTTTCTGCCATTTCCCCTCCATTTTTACCATTTTCCCCCCTATTTTCAACCATTTTCCCCCATTTCTTAGCATTCCCACCCATTTTTACCATTTTCCACCCATTTTGTGCCGTTTTTGCCCCATTTTAACCATTTCCCCTCCGTTTCCCCCCCATTTTTACCATTTTTACCCCATTTTCCCATTTTATGCCATTTCCTCCCATTTTTGCCCCATTTTGTGCCCTTTTTACCCCACTTTCCCCATTTTTCCCATTTCCCCCCATTTTTACCCCCATTTTCTGCTGATTTTCCCCCTTTTTTTACCATTTTTCCCCATTTCCCCCATTTCCCCCCCATTTTTTTCCATTTCCCCCCATTTTTTCCCCCATTTTTCCCCATTTTTTCCCCATTTTTACCATTTTTACCCCATTTTGTGCTGATTTCCCCCCATTTTTTTTTACCATTTTCCCCCATTTTCCCCCCATTTTTCCTCATTTTTTCCCCATTTCCCCCATTTTTTTCCCATTTTTTCCCATTTTCCCCCGTTTCCCCCCATTTTCACCATTTTCCCCCCATTTTCCCCATTTCCCCCCCATTTTCCCCATTTTTCCCCATTTTCCCGATTTTGTGCTGATTTTCCCCCATTTTTAACCATTTTCCCCCATTTTCCCCCATTCCCCCCCCATTTTTACAATTTTTACCCCATTTTTTTACCATTTTTTTACCCATTTTCCCCCCATTTCCCCCCCATTTTTTCCCCATTTTTACATTTTACTCCATTTTGTGCTGGTTTTCCCCCATTTTTTGCCCATTTCCCCCATTTTTCCCCATTTTTCCCCATTTCCCCCATTTCTCTCCCATTTTTTACCATTTGTTCTCCATTTCTTCCCCATTTTCCCCCATTTTTCCCATTTCCCCCCCATTTTTACAATTTTTACCCCATTTTTTCCCATTTGCCCCCCTTTGCCCCCCCTTTTTCCCATTTCCCCCATTTTTTTACCATTTCCCCCCCATTTTTTCCCCATTTTTCCCCATTCCCCCCATTTTTACCATTTTTCCCATTTTCCCCCCATTTTTCCCATTTCTTCCCCATTTTCCCCCATTTTTCCCATTTCCCCCATTTCCCCCCATTTTGTGCTGATTTTCCCCCATTTTTTACCATTTCCCCCCCATTTTCCCCCATTTCTTCTCCATTTCCCCCCATTTTTCCCCCATTTTTTCCCGATTTTGTGCTGATTTTCCCCCATTTCCCATTTTTAACCATTTCCCCCTATTTTCCCCCCATTTTTTAACCATTTTAACCTAATTTTTTACCATTTCCCCCCATTTTTACCCCATTTTGTGCCCCTTTTACCCCATTTTCCCCCATTTTCCCACCATTTTTCACCCTTTCCCCCCCCATTTTCCCCCCATTTTCCCCCATTTTTTTGCCCATTTTCCCCCATTTTACCCCATTTTTTCCCATTTTTTTGCCCATTTTACCCCATTTCCCCCCTATTTTCACATTTTTCATCCCATTTTTTGCCCTTTTAGCCCCATTTTGTGCCCTTTTTTGCCTTTTTTCCCCATTTCTTCCCATTTTTTCCCATTTTCCCCCCATTTCCCCCCCATTTCCCCCCTATTTTCACATTTTTTACCCCATTTTTTGCCCTTTTAGCCCCATTTTTTCCCCAGTTTTTCCCCAGTTTTCCCCATTTTCCCCCATTTTTCCCATTTCCCCCCATTTTTTTGCCCATTTCCCCCCATTTCTTCCCCATTTTTCCCCCATTTTTACCCCATTTTTTACCATTTTTCCCCCATTTCTTCTCCATTTTCCCCCATTTTTTCCCATTTTCCCCCATTTTTTTCCCATTTTCCCCCATTTTTCCCCATTTCCCCCATTTTTTCCCCATTTCTTCCCCATTTCCCCCCATTTTTTACCATTTCCCCCCCATTTCTACCCCATTTCCCCCTATTTTTACAATTTTCCCCATTTCCCCCTCATTTTCCCCATTTTCCCCTCATTTCTTCCCCATTTTTTTGCCCATTTTTTCCCATTTCCCCCCCATTTTCCCCCCATTTTTCCCATTTTTCCCCATTTCTTCCCCATTTTTTGCCCATTTTCCCCATTTCCCCCATTTTCCCCATTTTCCCCCCATTTCCCCCTCATTTTCCCCCATTTTTTCCCTTTTTTTCCCCCTATTTTCCCCATTTCCCCCATTTCCCCCCATTTTCCCCATTTTTTTTCCCATTTTTTTCCCATTTTTTCCCATTTCCCCTCTTTTTTTTTCCCATTTCTTCCCCATTTTCCCCCCATTTCCCTCATTTTTTTACTATTTTAACTCATTTTCCCCCCATTTTTTCCCATTTTCCCCCGTTTTTTCACCTTTTTAAGCCAATTTTTTACCATTTTCCCCATTTTTACTCAATTTTGTGCCCTTTTCCCCATTTTCCCCCATTTTTCCCATTTCCCCCCTTTTTTAACCATTTCCCCCCCATTTTTCCCATTTTACCCCATTTCGTGCTGATTTCCCCCCATTTTTTTTACCATTTTTTCCCATTTCCCCCCCATTTTTACCATTTTCCCCCCATTTCTACCCCATTTCCCCCAATTTTTACAATTTTTCCCCCATTTTTTGCCCATTTTCCCCCATTTCTTCCCCATTTCCCCCTCATTTTTCCAAATTTTTCCCCATTTTTCCCCCATTTCCCCCCCATTTTTTCCCATTTCCCCCCCATTTCTTACCATTTTCTCCCCATTTTCCCCCATTTTCCACATTTTTTTCCCATTTTCCCCCCAATTTTTACCATTTTCCCCTCATTTTTTCCCATTTTTTCCCATTTTTCCCCCATTTTTTCCCATTTCCCCCCATTTTCCCCCCATTTTATGCTGATTTTCCCCCATTTCCCTCATTTTTTTCCCCATTTCCCTCATTTTTCCCACATTTTCCCCCCATTTTTTACCATTTTCTCCCCATTTCTCCCCCATTTTCACAATTTTTACCCCATTTTTTTGCCCTTTTAACCCATTTTGTACCCTTTCTTGCCTTTTTTATCATTTTCTCCACATTTCTCCCCCATTTTTATAATTTTACCCCATCTTTTACCATTTTTTGCCCCTTTTTCCCCCAATTTTTCCCATTTCTCCCCATTTTTACCCCATTTTCCCCTCATTTCTTCCCCATTTCCCCCCATTTCCCCCCATTTTTTGCCCATTTTTCCCATTTCCCCCCCATTTTGTGCTGATTTTCCCCCATTTTTCCCCATTTTTCCCCCATTTCCCCCATTTTCCCCCCTTTTGTGCTGATTTTCCCCATTTCCCTCATTTTTTTACCATTTTTCCCCCATTTTCCCCCCTTTTCCCCCCCTTTTTTTCCCATTTTTCCCCATTTTTTCCCACATTTTTACAATTTCCCCCCCATTTTTCCCCATTTTTCCCCATTTTTCACCATTTTTTGCCCATTTCCCCCATTTTTTTCCCCATTTTCCCCCATTTTCCAGCCCCACCTTTGCGTCCAGCGTCCGTTTCAGCTCCAGCATGTACGAGAACTGCTCGGGGTAGATGAACTCGTACGGGAACAGCACCAGCAGCCCGTCCACGTTCAGCCTGGGAGGGATCCATTGAAGGGATCTGCTGGGATCCACTGGGATCCACTGGGATCCCCAGGGGATTTTTGGGGAAAATTTGGGGAAAATTTGGGGGAATTTTGGGAAAATTTGGGATTTTTTTAGGATTTTTTGGGATTAAGGATGGCACGTGCACATTCAGCCCGTGAGGGATCAATGGGGATCTGGTGAGATCCGGTGGGATCTGGTGGATTCTGAGGGGATTTGGGGCGAAATTTGGGGGAAATTTGGGAAAATTTGGAATTTTTGGGGGATTTTTTTGGATTTTTTTTGGATTTTTTGGGATTAAGGATGGTACCAGCAGCCCGTCCACGTTCAGCCTGCGCGGAGGGATCCATTGAAGGGATCCACTGGGATCCACTGGGATCCCGAGGGGATTTTTGGGGGAATTTGGGGATTTTTGGGGATTTTTTTTGGGATTTTTTGGGATTTTTTTTTGGATTTTTTTTGGGATTTTTTTTGGATTTTTTTTGGGATTAAGGATGGCACCAGCAGCCCGTCCACGTTCAGCCTGCGGGGAGGGATCCATTGAGGGGATCTACTGGGATCCGCTGGGATCCCGAGGGGATTTTGGGGCAAAATTTGGGAGAATTTGGGGGAAATTTGGGAAAATTTGGGATATTTTTAGGATTTTTTTGGGATTAAGGACGGTACCAGCAGCCCGTCCACGTTCATCCTGTGAGGGATCCATGGGGATCTGGTAGGATCTGGTGGATCCCGAGGGGTTTTTGGGGGAATTTGGGGATTTTTGGGGGATTTTTTTGGGAATTTTTTTGGATTTTTTGGGGGTTTTTTTGGGGTTTTTTGGGGATTTTTTGGGATTAAAGATGCTATCAGCTCTGTGCACGTTCAGCCTGAGTGGATCTCCAGGGATCTGGTGGGATCTGGTGGATCCCGAGGGGATTTTGGGGGATTTTGGGGGATTTTTTGGGATTTTTTGGGATTTTTTTAGGATTTTTTTTGGATTTTTTTAGGATTTTGGGGGGATTTTTTGGGATTAAGGACGGTACCAGCAGCCCGTCCACGTTCAGCCTGCGGGGAGGGATCCATTGAGGGGATCCACTGGGATCCACTGGGATCCGGTGGAATCCCGAGGGGATTTGGGGGGAAATTTGGGAGATTTTTGGGATTTTTTTGGGATTTTTTTGGATTTTTTTGGGATTTTTTGGGATTAAAGATGGCACCAGCAGCCCGTCCACGTTCAGCCTGCGGGGAGGGATCCATTGAGGGGATCTGGTGGGATCCAGTGGATCCCGAGGGGATTTTTGGGCAAAATTTGGGGGATTTCTGGGAAAATTTGGGGGGATTTTGGGGTTGGGGGGGTTTGGGACGGCACCAGCAGCTCTGTCCGTGTTCAGCCTGAGGGGATCCCCGGGGATCTGGTTGGTTCTGGGATCTGCTGGGATCCTGAGGGGATTTGAGGGGATTTTTTTTGGAATTTTGGGGAGTTTTGGGGGAAATTTTTGGGGGGATTTTGGGGGGTTTGGGACAGCACCAGCAGCTCTGTCCGTGTTCAGCCTGAGTGGATCTCCAGGGATCTGGTGGGATCTGGTGGGATCCCGAGGGGATTAGGGGCAAAATTTGGGGGAATTTGGGGAGTTTGGGGGAAAATTTGGGGAGATTTTGGGGGATTTGGGACGGTACCAGCAGCTCCATCCACGTTCAGCCTGTGAGGGATCCACCCGGGGGATCTGCTGGGATCCGCTGGGATCCCGAGGGGATTCGGGGCGAAATTTGGGGGAATTTGGGGGAAAATTTGGGGGGATTTTGGGAAAATTTGGGATTTTTTTAGGATTTTTTGGGATTAAGGATGGCACGTGCACATTCAGCCTGTGAGGGATCCATGGGGATCTGGTGAGATCCGGTGGGATCTGCTGGGATCCCGAGGGGATTTGGGGGGAAATTTGGGGGAATTTTGGGAAAATTTGGGATTTTTTTTGGGATTTTTTGGGATTAAGGATGGCACCAGCAGCCCGTCCACGTTTAGCCTGTGAGGGATCCACTGGGATCTACTGGGATCCCGAGGGAATTTGGGGCGAAATTTGGGGGAAATTTGGGAAAATTTGGGATTTTTTTGGGATTTTTTGGGATTTTTTGGGGATTAAGAATGGTACCAGCAGCCCGTCCACGTTCAGCCTGTGGGGAGGGATCCACCGGGGGGGATCTGCTGGGATCTGGTGGGATCCCGGGGCGAAATTTGGGGGAATTTTGGGAAAAATTGGGATTTTTTTTTTTATTTTTTTGGATTTTTTGGGATTAAGGACGGTACCAGCAGCCCGTCCACGTTCAGCCTGCGGGGAGGGATCCACTGGGATCTGCTGGGATCCGCTGGGATCCCCAGGGGGTTTGGGGCAAAATTTGGGGGATTTTGGGATTTTTTTGGGATTTTTTTGGGATTTTTTTTGGATTTTGGGGGGGATTTTTTGGGATTAAGGACGGTACCAGCAGCCCGTCCATGTTCAGCCTGCGGGGAGGGATCTGGTGAGATCCAGTGGGATCCACTGGGATCCCAAGGGGATTTTGGGGGAAATTTGGGAGATTTTTGGGATTTTTGGGGGATTTTTTTTGGATTTTTTGGGGATTTTTTGGGGATTTTTTGGGATTAAGGACGGTACCAGCAGCTCCTTCCGTGTTCAGCCTGAGTGGATCCCCAGGGATCTGGTTTGTCCTGGAATCTGCTGGGATTCCGAGGGGATTTGGGGGGATTTTTTGGGGAATTTTGGGGAGTTTGTGGGAAAATTTGGGGGGATTTTGGGGGGTTTGGGGGATTTGGGACGGCACCAGCAGCTCCGTGCACGTTCAGCCTGAGGGGATCTCTGGGGATCTGGTGGATCCCGAAGGATTTGGGGGGGTTTTTTGGGGAATTTTGGGGAGTTTGGGGGAAAATTTTGGGGGATTTTGGGGGGTTTGGGGGATTTGGGACGGCACCAGCAGCTCGGTCCGTGTTCAGCCTGAGGGGATCTGTTGGGATCCAGTGGATCCCGTGGGTTTTGAAGGGGGAGGGGCGGATTTTTTGGGGCCCGGCAGCTCCGCGCTGGATTGAGCGGGTCTGGCACCGAACTCCCCCCTAAAACCAAACCCGGAACCCCCAAAAACCGCCCCGAGCCCAACCCGGGACCCTCCAAACCCCCCCAAACCCCCCCGAACCCCTCGATCCTCCCCAAATTCCTTCAAATCCCCCCAAAATTCCCCAAAATTCCCCAAAATCCCCGCCCCTCCCCCCCTTTCCCCTCACTTCATGGCTCCCGCCGCTGCCGCGCGCCGCCGCCGAGGCCCCGCCCCTTCAGGGCGCCGCGCGCTGATTGGTCAGCGGTGAGCCCGCCCCCTTGCTCCCATTGGACGGGAGAGCTGCCGGTCGCGTTGGGCGGGGAGAGGCGCCAGGGAGGAGCAAAGGAGCGCGGAGCGATGGATCGGGGAGGAGCAATCGAGCGCTGAGCAATCGATCAGGCTGGTGCAATTGAGCGTCGAGCGATTGATCGAGGCCCGAATAATCGATTACGGAGTGACCGATCGAGGCGCGATCAGTCGAGCGCCGAGCAATCGATCAAGGCGCGATCGATCGAGTACCGAGTGATTGATCCGGGCATATTAATCGAGTGCCGAACAATCGATCAAGGCGCGAAAAAGCGAGCGCCGAGCAATCGATCAAAGCCAAACCAGTCGATTGCCGAGCGATCGATCAAGGCATGATCAACCGAGTACCGAGTAATCAAACAAGGCAAACTCAATCGAGCATCGATCAATCGATCAAGGCCAGACCAATCGAGTGCCGATCTCTCGATCAAGGCCAGACCAGTCGAGTGCCGATCTCTCGATCAAGGCCAGATCAATCGAGTACAGAGCAATCAATCAAGGCCCGACTGATCGAGCGTCGAGGTGTCGATCCAGTCCTGACCAATCGAGAGTCGAGTGATCGATCCAGGTCAGACCGATCGAGCACCGATCAATCGATCAATCAAAGCAAGCTCAGCCGAGTACCGAGCACTCGATCGAGGCCAGATCAATCAAACACCGATCAATTGATCAAGGCTAATCCAATCGAGTGCTGAGCGCTCGATTAAGGCCAGACCAATTGAGTACCAAGTAATCGATCAATGCCAGAGTAATCGATCAAGGCCGGACCAATCGAACACCGATCGAGGCTGGGCAATCGAGCGCAGAGTGATGGATCGGGGCGGGGCACTGAGGGTGACAAAATTTGGGAGGAGGGGGGGAGGGGCCGGGGGATTTTGGGGGAATTTTGGGATTTTTTTTGGGGCGGGGGGCGGGGATCAAAGTTCCAAAATTCCCCCTCCCCCCCCAAAATAACAAGGAAATTTTATTTATTTATTTATTTATTTATTGTACCGCGCCGCCCCTCCCCCCATTCCCCTCCCCCCATTCCCCTCCCCCCATTCCCCTCCCCCTCCCCAAAAAAAAACCCAGGGGAGGGGTCCGGGGTGGGGGAGGGGCTCTGAGGCAACGCTGGTGGTGGGGGAGGGGCCCCAGGTGGGTCCTGGGGTGGGGGGGTGGGGCTTGGGGGGTCCCAGGTTGGGACCAACTGGGATGGACTGGTTTGAACTGGGAGGGACTGGGACTGGCTGTGACCAACCAGTTTGACCCGGTCTGAACCGGTTTGAGTCAGTTTGAACTGGTTTGAGCCGGTCTGAACTGGTTTGATCCAGTTTGGAACCAGTCTGAACCGGTTTGGAACCAGTTTGGCACAGTTAGAACCAGTCTGGAACCGGTTTGAAGTGGTCTGAACTGGTTTGAGCTGGTCTGAACCAGTTTGACCCGGTTTGGAACTGGTTTGACCCAGTTTGAACCAGTTTGGAACCGGTCTGAACCAGTCTGACCCAGTTTGAACCAGTCTGACCCAGTTTGGAACCAGTCTGACCCAGTTCAAACCGGTTTGACCCGGTCAGAACCGGGAGCTCTGGGGGGTCCAAGGCCGCTCGTGGGGGGTTTTTGGTTTTTTTTTGGTTTTTTGGGGTTTTTTTTTTCCCCCAAAGCCGCAAAAATCGGCCCCGAAATGGCCGGGAAACGGCCGGGGGGGGGCAGGGCCGGAGCACCTGGGGGGACAGGTGAGGACAGGTGTGTCCAGGTGAGCCCAGGTGTGCCCAGGTGTGCCACACAGGTGTGTCCAGGTGAGCCCAGGTGTGCCACACAGGTGAGCCCAGGTGTGCCCAGGTGTGCCACACAGGTGAGCCCAGGTGTGACACACGCACACAAAGAGGTGTGCCCAGGTGAGCCCAGGTGTGCCACACAGACACACAGGTGTGTCCAGGTGAGCCCAGGTGTGCCCAGATGTCCCCAGGTGTGACACACACACACAGGTGTGTCCAGGTGTGTCCAGGTGTGTCCAGGTGTGTCCAGATGTCCCTAGGTGTGACACACACACACACAGGTGTGTCTAGGTGTGTCCAGGTGTGCGACACACACACAGAGGTGTCCCCAGGTGTGCCCAGGTGTGACACACACACACACACAGGTGTGCCCAGGTGTGCCACACGCACACACACAGGTGTGCTCAGGTGTGTCCAGGTGAGCCCAGGTGTGCCCAGGCAGGACACACACACACACAGAGGTGTGTCCAGGTGAGCCCAGGTGAGCCCAGGTGTGCCACACGCACACACACAGGTGTGTCCAGGTGAGCCCAGGTGTGCCCAGGTGTGCCACACGCACACACACAGGTGTGTCCAGGTGAGCCCAGGTGTGCCACACGCACACACAGAGGTGTCCAGGTGTGCCCAGGTGTGCCCAGGTGTGCCACACGCACACACACAGGTGTGTCCAGGTGAGCCCAGGTGTGTCCAGGTGTGACACACGCACACACACGTGTGTCTAGGTGTGCGACACACACACAGAGGTGTGTCCAGGTGAGCCCACGTGAGCCCAGGTGTGCCACATGCACACACAGGTGTGTCCAGGTATGTCCAGGTATGTCCAGGTGTGTCCAGGTGTGCGACACACACACAGAGGTGTCCCCAGGTGTCCCCCGGCGGGGCACACGCACACACAGGTGTGTCCAGGTGTGCCGGGTCTGTCCAGCAGCTGTCCCCAGGTGTGTCCCCAGGTGTGCCCAGGTGTGCCCAGGTGCGTCACTCCCGGATGCTGGCTGAGTAGGAGAACTGCGGGAAATGCGTCCGGTGGTCGCGCTCCAGGGAGCCCAGGTGGTCACCTGGGGATGGACAGGTGAGGCACAGGTGAGGCACAGGTGAGGCACAGGTGAGGCACAGGTGAGGGGACAGGTGAGGGACAGGGACAGGTGAGGCACAGGTGAGCTCACATCTCTCAGGTGGGGTGATGGTGATTGTCAGGTAAGGGGACAGGGGGCTCAGGTGAGGCTCAGGTGAAGGCACAGGTAAGACAGGTGTGCCAGGTGCGCTCACATCTCTCAGGTGAGGTGATGGTGATGGACAGGTGGGACAGGTGAGAGAACAGATGTGAGAGGTGAGGTCACATCTCTCAGGTGAGGCTCAGGTGAGGGCACAGGTGTGCCAGGTGAGCTCACATCTCTCAGGTGGGGTGACGGTGATGGACAGGTAAGGGGACAGGGAGCTCAGATGAGGCTCAGGTAAGGGGACAGGGGGCTCAGGTGAGGCTCAGGTAAGGGCACAGGTGTGCCAGGTGAGACACAGGTGAGGTTCAGGTGAGGGCACAGGTGTGCCAGGTGAGGGCACAGGTGTGCCAGGTGCGCTCACATCTCTCAGGTGGGGTGACGGTGACGGACAGGTAAGGGAAGAGGGGGCTCAGGTGAGGGCACAGGTGGGACAGGTGAGGCACAGGTGAGGGGACAGGTGAGGGCACAGGTGGGACAGGTGGGACAGGTAAGGGGACAGGTGTGCCAGGTGAGGGCACAGGTGTGCCAGGTAAGGGGACAGGTGTGCCAGGTGAGGGCACAGGTGTGCCAGGTGAGGGCACAGGTGGGACAGATGGGACAGGTGAGGGCACAGGTGAGGGCACAGGTGTGCCAGGTAAGGGGACAGGGGGCTCAGGTGAGGCACAGGTGAGGGCACGGGTGTGCCAGGTGAGGTTCAGGTGAGGGACAGGTGCGCTCACATCGCTCAGGTGGGGTGACGGTGATGCTCTGCGCCGTGAACTCCTCGTCGAAGTAGCGCGTGTCCACCTCCGACGTCACCTGCGGCCGGAAGGGCGGCACCAGCTGCGGGGGGAGGGGAGGGGAGACTCACAGGTGTGTCCAGGTGGGGTCACCAGGTGAGACAGGTGAGCCCAGGTGTGCCCAGGTGTGACACACGCACACACAGGTGTGCCCAGGTGTGATGCACACACAGGTGTGCCCAGGTGTGACACTCGCACACACAGGTGTGTCCAGGTATGACATGCACACATGCAGGTGTGCTCAGGTGTGCCCAGGTGTGACACACATGCACACAGGAGTGTCCAGGTGTGACACACATCCACACACAGGTGTGCCCAGGTGTGCTCAGGTGTGTCCAGGTGTGACACACGCACACACAGGTGTCCCCAGGTGTGCCCAGGTGTGTCCAGGTGTGACACACACACACACACAGGTGTGCTCAGGTGTGTCCAGGTGTGACACACACACACACACAGGTGTGCTCAGGGGTGCCCAGGTGTGACACACACACACACACACACAGGTGTGTCCAGGTGTGCCCAGGTGTGTCCAGGTGTGACACACGCACACACAGGTGTGCCCAGGTGTGCCCAGGTGTGACACACACGCACACACAGGTGAGCCCAGGTGTGTCCAGGTGTGACACACACGCACACACAGATGTGCCCAGGTGTGCTCAGGTGTGTCCAGGTGTGGCACACGCACACACAGGTGTGTCCAGGTGTGCTCAGGTGTGCTCAGATGTGCTCAGGTGTGACACACACGCACACACACAGGTGTGTCCAGGTGTGCTCAGGTGTGCCCAGGTGTGCCCAGGTGTGACACACACACAGGTGCATCCAGGTAGGGTTACCTGGGCGTGGCCGGGGGGGCGTGGCCAGCTCACCTTTCTCTGCACCACGTCCTGCCAGTCGATGCCGGCGAAGAAGCGATGCTGCATCACCTCCCGGGCGTCGCCGGGGCCGCCGCCCAGCCTGCACAGGTGAGACCAGGTGAGACCAGGTGAGACAGGTGAGCAAGGGTGAGACCAGGTGAGAACAGGTGAGACCAGGTGAGAACAGGTAAGGGGGACAGGTGGGCACAAGTGAGGCAGATGAGTACAGGTAATGGGCACAGGTGAGAACAGGTGGGCACAAGTAATAGGGACAGGTGGGCACAGGTGAGACCAGGTGAGAACAGGTGAGACAGGTGAGAACAGGTAAGGGGGACAGGTGGGCACAAGTGAGACAGATGAGTACAGGTAACGGGCACAGGTGAGAACAGGTGGGCACAAATAACGAGGACAGGTGAGACAGGTGAGCACAGGTGAGCACAGGTGAGAACAGGTAATGGGGACAGGTGAGCACAGGTGTGTCCCGCTTGTGTCCGTGTGTGTCCACCAGGTGTGTGCGAGTATATACAGGTAGCCCAGGTGTGCCCAGGTGTATCCCAGGTGTATCCCAGGTGTATCCCAGGTGTGCCCAGGTGTGCACAGGTGTGCCCAGGTGTGTCTCACCTTTGCTTTGGATCCTTTTTGAGCAGCCCAGCCAGCAGGCTCCTGCTGTCGGCCCCCAGGGACCTCAGGTACCAGATGTCCCCATTCCCCAGGTGTGTGTGGGTGTATCCCAGGTGTATCCCAGGTATACCCAGGTGTGCCCAGGTGTGCCTCACCTTTGATTTGGATCCTTTTTGAGCAGCCCAGCCAGCAGGCTCCTGCTGTCGGCCCCCAGGGACCTGGGGTACCTGATGTGCCCATTCCCCAGGTGCATGTAGATGTATCCCAGGTGTGCCCAGGTGTGCCCAGGTGTGCCCAGGTGTGTCTCACCTTTGTTTGGATCCTTTTTCAGCAGCCCAGCCAGCAGGCTCCTGCTGTCGGCCCCCAGGGCGCGGGGGAAGCGGATCTCTTCCAGCAGGATCAGCTCAAACAGGTGTGTGTGGGTGTATCCCAGGTGTGCCCAGGTGTGCCCAGGTGTGCCCAGGTGTGTCTCACCTCTGTTTGGGATCCTTTTTGAGAAGCCCAGCCAGGAGGCTCCTGCTGTCGGCCCCCAGGGCGCGGGGGAACCTGATGTGCCCATTCCCCAGGTGTATCCCAATTGTTTATGGGTGCATCCCAGGTACATCCAGGTGTGCCCAGGTGTGTCTCACCTCTGCTTTGGATCCTTTTTCAGCAGCCCAGCCAGCAGGCTCCTGCTGTCAGCCCCCAGGGCACGGGGGAACCTGATGTGCCCATTCCCCAGGTGTACCCCAGGTGTGTGTGGGTGTGCCCAGGTGTGCCCAGGTGTGCCCAGGTGTGCCCAGGTGTGCCCAGGTGTATCTCACCTTTGTTTGGGGTCCTTTTTCAGCAGCCCAACCAGCAGGACCCTGCTCTCGGGCCTCAGGGACCGGGGGAACCTGATGTGCCCATTCCCCAGGTGTATCCCAGGTGTGTGTGAGTGTATCCCAGGTGTACCCAGGTGTGCCCAGGTGTACCCAGGTGTATCTCACCTCTGTTTTGGATCCTTTTTCAGCAGCCCAGCCAGGAGGCTCCGGCTGTCGGCCCCCAGGGCCCGCGGGAACCGGATCTCCTCCAGCAGGATCAGCTCAAAGAGGTGTGCCCAGGTGTATCCCAGGTGTACCCAGGTGTGCCCAGGTGTGTCTCACCTTTGCTTTGGATCCTTTTTGAGCAGCCCAGCCAGCAGACTGCGGCTGTCGGCCCCCAGGGCCCGGGGGAAGCGGATCTCCTCCAGCAGGATCAGCTCGAACAGGTGTGTGTGGGTGTATCCCAGGTGTACCCAGGTGTGCCCAGGTGTGCCTCACCTCTGCTTTGGATCCTTTTTCAGCAGCCCAGCCAGCAGGCTCCTGCTCTGGGGCCCCAGGGACCTGAGGAACCTGATGTGCCCGTTCTCCAGCTATATCCACGTGTATCCCAGGTGTGCCCAGGTGTGCCCAGGTGTACCTTACCTCTGTTTAGGATCCTTTTTGAGCAGCCCAGCCAGGAGGCTCCGGCTGTCGGCCCCCAGGGCCCGGGGGAACCGGATCTCCTCCAGCAGGATCAGCTCAAACAGGTGTATCCCAGGTGTGTGTGGGTGTATCCCAGGTGTGCCCAGGTGTGCCCAGGTGTGCCCAGGTGTGCCTTACCTTTGCTTTGGATCCTTTTTCAGCAGCCCAGCCAGGAGGCTCCTGCTGTCGGCCCCCAGGGCCCGCGGGAACCGGATCTCCTCCAGCAGGATCAGCTCAAAGAGGTATCCCAGGTGTATCCCAGGTGTACCCAGGTGTGCCCAGGTGTGCCCAGGTGTGTCTCACCTCTGCTTTGGATCCTTTTTGAGCAGCCCAGCGAGGAGGCTCCTGCTGTCAGCCCCCAGGGCCTGGGGGAACCTGATGTGCCCATTCCCCAGGTGTATCCCAGGTGTGTGTGGGTGTATCCCAGGTGTGCCCAGGTGTGCCCAGGTGTGCCCAGGTGTACCTTACCTTTGTTTGGGGTCCTTTTTGAGCAGCCCAGCCAGCAGACTCCGGCTGTCGGCCCCCAGGGCCCGGGGGAACCGGATCTCCTCCAGCAGGATCAGCTCGAAGAGTGCGCCCAGGTGTGTGTGGGTGTATCCCAGGTGTGCCCAGGTGTGCCCAGGTGTGTCTCACCTCTGCTTTGGATCCTTTTTGAGCAGCCCAGCCAGCAGGGCCCTGCTCTGGGGCCCCAGGGACCTGAGGAACCTGATGTGCCCATTCCCCAGGTGTATCCCAATTGTTTATGGGTGTATCCCAGGTGTATCCCAGGTGTGTCTCACCTTTGCTTTGGATCCTTTTTGAGCAGCCCAGCCAGCAGACTACTGCTCTGGGGCCCCAGGGCCCTGGGGTACATGATGTCCCCATTCCCCAGGTGTATCCCAATTGTTTATGGGTGCATCCCAGGTGTATCCAGGTGTGCTCAGGTGTATCCAGGTGTGTCTTACCTTTGCTTTGGATCCTTTTTGAGCAGCCCAGTGAGGAGGCTCCTGCTGTCAGCCCCCAGGGCGCGGGGGAACCGGATCTCCTCCAGCAGGATCAGCTCGAAGAGGTGTGTGTGGGTGTATCCCAGGTGTGCCCAGGTGTGCCTCACCTTTGCTTTGGATCCTTTTTGAGCAGCCCAGCGAGAAGGCTGCGGCTGTCGGCCCCCAGGGCCCTGGGGAACCTGATGTGCCCATTCCCCAGCTATATCCACGTGTATCCCAGGTGTGCCCAGGTGTGTCTCACCTTTGCTTTGGATCCTTTTTGAGCAGCCCAGCCAGGAGGCTCCTGCTGTCAGCCCCCAGGGCCCGGGGGAACCGGATGTGCCCATTCCCCAGGTGTATCCCAATTGTTTATGGGTGCATCCCAGGTACATCCAGGTGTGCCCAGGTGTGCCCAGGTGTACCTCACCTTTGTTTGGGGTCCTTTTTCAGCAGCCCAGCCAGGAGGCTCCTGCTGTCGGCCCCCAGGGCCCGCGGGAACCGGATCTCCTCCAGCAGGATCAGCTCGAGGAGTGTGCCCAGGTGTGTGTGGGTGTGCCCAGGTGTGCCCAGGTGTGCCCAGGTGTGCCCAGGTGTGTCTCACCTCTGTTTGGGGTCCTTTTTGAGCAGCCCAGCCAGGAGGCTGCGGCTGTCGACCCCCAGGGCGCGGGGGAACCGGATGTGCCCATTCCCCAGGTGTGTGTGGGTGTATCCAGGTGTATCCCAGGTGTGCCCAGGTGTGCCCAGGTGTGCCCAGGTGTGTCTCACCTCTGCTTTGGATCCTTTTTGAGCAGCCCAGCCAGCAGACTGCGGCTGTCGGCCCCCAGGGCGCAGGGGAAGCGGATGTGCCCATTCCCCAGGTGTATCCCAGGTGTGTGTGGGTGTATCCCAGGTGTGCCCAGGTGTGCCCAGGTGTACCTTACCTCTGTTTTGGATCCTTCTTGAGCAGCCCAGCCAGGAGGCTCCGGCTGTCGGCCCCCAGGGCGCAGGGGAACCAGATCTCCTCCAGCAGGATCAGCTCGAAGAGGTATCCCAGGTGTACCCCAGGTGTGTTGGGTGTATCCCAGGTGTACCCAGGTATGCCCAGGTGTGCCCAGGTGTGTCTCACCTCTGTTTTGGATCCTTTTTGAGCAGCCCAGCGAGCAGGGTCCTGCTGTCGGCCCCCAGGGCCCGGGGGAACCTGATGTGCCCATTCCCCAGGTGTGTGTAGATGTATCCCAGGTGTGCCCAGGTGTGCCCAGGTGTGCCCAGGTGTATCCAGGTGTACCTCACCTTTGTTTGGGATCCTTTTTCAGCAGCCCAGCGAGGAGGCTCCGGCTGTCGGCCCCCAGGGCCCTGGGGAACCGGATCTCCTCCAGCAGGATCAGCTCGAAGAGCCGCTCGTGGTCCTGGTTGTAGAAGGGGAGGCGCCCGCAGAGCATCTCGTACATCACCACGCCCAGCCCCCACCAGTCCACTGCCCGGCCGTAGTCATTGTCCTCTAACACCTGGGGGGACAGGTGAGTCACACCTGAGTGACACCTGAGTGACACCTGAGTGACACCTGGCACAGGTACAGCCCGTGGTGACACCGTACATCACCACGCCCAGCCCCCACCAGTCCACCGCCCGGCCGTAGTCGTTGTCCTCCAGCACCTGGGGGGACAGGTGAGTCACACCTGACACAGGTACAGAGCCCTGAGTGATACCTGAGTGACACCTGAGTGACACCTGAGTGACACCTGACACAGGTACAGAACCCTGAGTGACACCTGAGTGACACCTGACACCTAAAGGGACAGGTACAGAACCCTGAATGACACCTGAGTGACACCTGACACAGGTACAGAACCCTGAGTGACACCTGAGTGACACCTGAGTGACACCTGAGTGACACCTGAGTGACACCTGGCACAGGTACAGAGCCCTGAGCGACACCTGACAGCCCTGAGGGACAGCTGAGTGACACCTGGCACAGGTACAGAGCCCTAAATGACACCTGAGTGACACCTAACACCTAATGGGACAGGTACAGAGCCCTGAGTGACACCTGACAGCCCTGAGTGACACCTGAGTGACACCTGAGTGACATCTGACAGCCCTGAGTCACACCTCAGTGACACCTGAGTGACACCTGAGTGACACCTGGCACAGGTACAGCCCGTGGTGACACCGTACATCACCACGCCCAGCCCCCACCAGTCCACTGCCCGGCCGTAGTCATTGTCCTCCAGCACCTGGGGGGACAGGTGAGTCACACCTGAGTGACACCTGAGTGACACTTGGTACAAGTACAGAGCCCTGAGTGACACCTGAGTGACACCTGAGTGACACCTGATACAGGTACAGAGCCCTGAGTGACACCTGAGTGACACCTGAGTGACACCTGAGTGACACCTGACACAGCTACAGAGCCCTGAATGACACCTGAGTGACACCTGACACCTAATGGGACAGGTACAGCCCATGGTGACACCTGAGTGACACCTGAGTGACACCTGACACCTAATGGGACAGGTACAGCCCATGGTGACACCTGAGTGACACCTGGCACAGGTACAGAACCCTGAGTGACACCTGAGTGACACCTGACACAGGTACAGAACCCTGAGTGACACCTGAGTGACACCTGGCACAGGTACAGCCCGTGGTGACACCGTACATCACCACGCCCAGCCCCCACCAGTCCACCGCCCGGCCGTAGTCATTGTCCTCTAACACCTGGGGGGACAGGTGAGGGACACCTGAGTGACACCTGAGTGACACCTGAGTGACACCTGACAGCCCTGAGTGACACCTGGCACAGGTACGGCCTGCAGAGCATCTCGTACATCACCACGCCCAGCCCCCACCAGTCCACCGCCCGGCCGTAGTCGTTGTCCTCCAGCACCTGGGGGGACAGGTGAGGGACACCTGAGTGACACCTGACACAGGTACAGAGCCCTGGGTGACACCTGACAGCCCTGAGTGACACCTGAGTGACACCTGAGTGACACCTGGTACAAGTACAGAGCCCTGAGTGATACCTGAGTGACACCTGAGTGATACCTGAGTGACACCTGAGTGACACTTGACACAGGTACAGCTCTGAGTGACACCTGAGTGACACCTGGCACAGGTACAGAGCCCTGAGTGACACCTGAGTGACCCCTGAGTGACACCTAATGGGACAGGTACAGCTCTGAGTGACACCTCAGTGACACCTGGTACAGGTGTCTGACAGGTATGGAACCCTGAGTGACACCTGAGTGACACCTGGCACAGGTACAGAGCCCTGAGTGACACCTGACAGCCCTGAGTGACACTTGAGTGACACCTGAGTGACACCTAATGGGACAGGTACGGCCCTGAGTGACACCTGAGTGACACCTGAGTGACACCTGACACAGATACAGAGCCCTAAGTGACACCTGAGTGATACCTGAGTGACACCTGGCACAGGTACAGAGCCCTGGGTGACACATGAGTGACACCTGAGTGACACCTGAGTGACACCTGGCACAGGTACAGAGCCCTGAGTGACACCTGAGTGACACCTGAGTGACACCTGAGTGACACCTGGCACAGGTACAGAGCCCTGAGTGACACCTGAGTGATACCTGAGTGACACCTGGCACAGGTACAGAGCCCTGAGTGACACCTGACACCCTGAGTGATACCTGAGTGACACCTGAGTGACACCTGGCACAGGTACAGCCCCTGGTGACACCGTACATCACCACGCCCAGCCCCCACCAGTCCACAGCCCGGCCGTAGTCGTTGTCCTCCAGCACCTGGGGGGACAGGTGAGTCACACCTGAGTGACACCTGAGTGACACCTGAGTGACACCTGGCACAGGTACAGAGCCCTGAGTGACACCTGAGTGACACCTGACACAGGTACAGAGCCCTGAGTGACACCTGAGTGACACCTGGCACAGGTACAGAGCCCTGAGTGACACCTGAGTGACACCTGACACAGGTACAGAGCCCTGAGTGACACCTGAGTGACACCTGAGTGACACCTGAGTGACACCTGACAGCCCTGAGTGACACCTGAGTGACACCTCAGTGACACCTGAGTGACACCTGACACAGGTACAGAGCCCTGAGTGACACCTGAGTGACACCTGAGTGACACCTGACAGCCCGGAGTGACACCTGACACAGGTACAGAGCCCTGAGTGACACCTGAGTGACACCTGGCACAGGTACAGAGCCCTGAGTGACACCTGAGTGACACCTGAGTGACACCTGACAGCCCGGAGTGACACCTGACACAGGTACAGAGCCCTGAGTGACACCTGAGTGACACCTGACACAGGTACAGCCCGTGGTGACACCGTACATCACCACGCCCAGCCCCCACCAGTCCACTGCCCGGCCGTAGTCATTGTCCTCCAGCACCTGGGGGGACAGGTGAGGGACACCTGAGTGACACCTGAGTGACACCTGAGTGACACCTGAGTGACACCTAATGGGACAGGTACAGCTCTGAGTGACACATGAGTGACACCTGGCACAGGTACAGAACCCTGAGTGACACCTGAGTGACACCTGAGTGACAGGTACAGCTCTGAGTGACACCTGAGTGACACCTGGCACAGGTACAGAACCCTGAGTGACACCTGAGTGACAGGTACAGCTCTGAGTGACACCTGAGTGACACCTGACAGCCGAGTGACACCTGAGTGACATCTGACACAGGTACAGCCCGTGGTGACACCTGAGTGACACCTAATGGGACAGGTACGGCCCTGAGTGACACCTGAGTGACACCTGACACAGGTACAGAGCCCTGAGTGACACCTGACAGCCCTGAGTGACACCTGAGTGACACCTAATGGGACAGGTACAGCCCTGAGTAACACCTGAGTGACACCTGGCACAGGTACAGAGCCCTGAGTGACACCTGACAGCCCTGAGTGACACCTGAGTGACACCTGAGTGACACCTGACACAGGTACAGAGCCCTGAGTGACACCTGACAGCCCTGAGTGACACCTGAGTGACACCTGACACAGGTACAGCCCCCGGTGACACCGTACATCACCACGCCCAGCCCCACCAGTCCACAGCCCGGCCGTAGTCGTTGTCCTCCAGCACCTGGGGGGACAGGTGAGGGACACCTGAGTGACACCTGACACAGGTACAGAACCCTGAGTGACACCTGAGTGACACCTGACAGCCCTGAGTGACACCTGAGTGACACCTGGCACAGGTACAGAGCCCTGAGTGACACCTGAGTGACACCTGGCTCAGGTACAGAGCCCCGAGTGACACCTGAGTGACACCTGAGTGACACCTGGCACAGGTACAGAGCCCCGAGTGACACCTGACAGCCCTGAGTGACACCTGAGTGACACCTAATGGGACAGGTACGGCCCTGAGTGACACCTGAGTGACACATGAGTGACACCTGGCACAGGTACAGAGCCCTGAGTGACACCTGAGTGACACCTGAGTGACACCTGAGTGACACCTGCCAGGGACAGGTACAGCCCTGAGTGGCCAGAAATTCCCAGAAATTCCCAGAAAATTCCCAAAAATTCTGAGAAAATTCCAAAAAATTCCCAGGAAATCCCAAAAAATTCCCGGAAATTCCCAGAAATTCCCAGAATTCCAGGCCCCCAGCCCCCCACCTCAGAAATCCCCAGAAAATTCCCCAAAATTCCCCAAAATACCCACAAAATTCCCCAAAAAATCCCAAAAACTCCCAAAAATTCCAGAAAATTCCCAAAAATTCCCAGGAAATTCCCAGAAATTCCCAGAAATTCCCAAAAACTCCCCAAAACCTCCCAGAAAATTCCCAAAACCTCCCAGAAAATTCAAAAAAATTCCAGGAAAATTCCAAAAAATTCCCAGAAATTTCCCAAAAATACCCAGAAATACCCAGAAAATCCGAAAAAATCCCCAAAACTCCCAAAAATTCCCAAAAACTCCCAGAAAATTCCCCGAAATTTTCCAAAAATACCCAGAAAAACCCCAAAATTCCCAAAAACTCCCAAAAATTCCCCGAAATTCCCCAAAATTCCCAAAAAATTCCCCAAAATTCCTGGAATTCCGAGCCCCCCGCACCTCGGGGGCCAGGTACTCGGGGGTCCCGCAGAAAGTTTTCATCGGCGTCCCGTCCGTCACCCCCTCCTTGCAGAGCCCGAAATCCGTGATCTTGATGTGCCCGTCCTTGTCCAGCATCAGGTTCTCCAGCTGGAAAAGGGAATTCCGGCCTCAAAATCCCGGGAATTTTGGCCTCAAAATCCCGGGAATTTCAGCCTCAAAATCCTGGGAATTTTGGCCTCAAAATCCCAGGAATTTGGTTTCAAAATCCCGGAATTTCAGCCCCAAAATCCCGGGAATTCCAACCCCAAAATCCCAGGAATTCCGGCCCCAAAATCTCATGAATTTGGTCTCAAAATCCTGGGAATTTCGGCCTCAAAATCCCGGGAATTCCAGCTCTGAAATTCCAGGAGTTTGGTCCTAAAATCTCAGGAATTTCAGCCCCAAAATCCCAGGAAATCCAGCCCTAAAATCCCAGAAATTTCAGCCCTAAAATCCAGGAATTCCAGCCCTAAAATCCCAGAAATTTCAGCCCCAAAACCCCGGGAATTCTGGCTCCAAAATCCCGGGAATTTGGTTTCAAAACCCCAGGAATTTCTGCCCCAAAATCCCAGGAATTTCAGCTCCGAAATCCGGGAATTTTGGCCTCAAAATCCTGGGAACTCTGACCTCAAGATCCCAAGAATTTTAGTCCCAAAATCTTGGAATTTCAGCCTCAAAATCTTGAGAATTCCGGCCTCAAAATCCCAGGAGTTTGGCCCTAAAACCTCAGGAATTCCAGCCCCAAAATTCTTGGAATTCCAGCCCCAAAATCCCGGGAATTTCGGCCTCAAAATCCCAGAAATTCAACCAAAAAAATCCCAGGAATTCCAACCTCAAACTCCCAGAAGCTCAGCCAAAAAATTCCAGGAATTCGGCCTCAAAATCCCAGGAATTCCAACCCCAAAATCTCAGGATTTGGTTTCAAAATCCCGGGAGTTCCAGCCCCAAAATCCCGGGAATTTTGGCCTCAAAATCCCGGGAATTTGGTTTCAAAATCCCAAGAATTTTAGTCCCAAAATCCCAGGAATTTCAGCTCCAAAATCCCGGGAATTTCAGCCC
This sequence comes from Phylloscopus trochilus trochilus, assembly GCA_016584745.2. NCBI lineage: Eukaryota > Metazoa > Chordata > Aves > Passeriformes > Phylloscopidae > Phylloscopus > Phylloscopus trochilus. The sequence continues at coordinate 37,208 of WQNJ02000440.1, read as the reverse complement.
CCAAATCCCGGGAATTTGGTTTCAAAATCCCAAGAATTTTAGTCCCAAAATCCTGGAATTTCAGCCTCAAAATCCCGGGAATTTCGGCCTCAAAATCCCGGGAATTTCAGCCCCAAAATCCTGGGAATTTTGGCCTCAAAATCCCGGGAATTTGGTTTCAAAACCCCAGGAATTTCTGCCCCAAAATCCCGGGAATTCCAGCCCCCAAAATCCCAGGAATTCCGGCCCCAAAATCTCATGAATTTGGTTTCAAAATCCTGGGAATTTCGGCCTCAAAATCCCGGAATTCCAGCTCCAAAATTCCAGGAGTTTGGCCCTAAAATCTCAGGAATTCCAGCCCCAAAATTCTTGGAATTCCGGCCTCAAAATCCCGGAATTTTGGCCTCAAAATCCCAAGAATTTTAGTCCCAAAATCCTGGAATTTCAGCCTCAAAATCCAGGAATTCTGGCTCAAAATCCCGGGAATTTCAGCCTCAAAATCCCAGGAATTTGGTTTCAAAACCCCAGGAATTTCTGCCCCAAAATCCCAGGAATTTCAGCTCCGAAATCCCGGGAATTTCAGCCCTAAAATCCTGGGAACTCTGACCTCAAGATCCCAAGAATTTTAGTCCCAAAATCTTGGAATTTCAGCCGCAAAATCCAGGAATTTTGGCTCCAAAATTCCAGGAGTTTGGCCCTAAAATCTCAGGAATTCCGGCCTCAAAATTCTTGGAATTCCAGCCCCAAAATCCCGGGAATTTCGGCCTCAAAATCACAGGAATTCCGACCCCAAAACCCTGGGAATTCCAACCTCAAACCCCGAGAAATTCAGCTAAAAAATCGCAGGAATTCCAGCCCCAAAAATCTTGGAATTTCAGCCCCAAAACCCCGGGAATTCCAACCTCAAACTCCGAGAAATTCAGCTAAAAAGTCGCAGGAATTCCAGCCCCAAAATCCCAGGAATTTGGTTTCAAAATCCCAAGAATTTCAGCCCCAAAATCCTGGGAACTTCGGCCTCAAAATCCTGGGAATTCCAGCCCCAAAACCCTGGGAATTCCAACCTCAAACACCCAGAAGTCCAGCCCCAAAATCCCGGGAATTTCAGCCCCAAAATCCCAGGAATTCCAGCCCCCAAATCCCGGGAATTCCGGCCCCGGCACTGGCCTTGATGTCGCGATAGACGACGTCTCGCGAGTGCAGGTACTCCAGGGCCGAGACGATCTCGGCGCCGTAGAAGCGCGCGCGCTCCTCGGAGAAAACGCGCTCGCGGGAGAGGTGGAAAAACAGCTGGAAAAAAATGGAGGAAAAATGGGAAAATTGGGGAAAAATGGGAAAGTGGGAAAATAATGGGAAATGGGGGAAAAAATGGAAAAAAAAGAGAAAATAGAGGAAAAAAAAAGGGGGAAAAATGGGAAAATGGGGAGAAAAAATGGGGGAAAAAACCCAGGAAAATGGGGAAAAAATGGGGGAAAAAAAATGGGAAAATGGGGAAAAAATGGGGAAAAAAAAGGGCAAATGGGGGAAAAAACCCAGGAAAATGGGGAAAAAAAATGGGGGAAAAATGGGAAAATGGGGAAAAAAAGTGGGAAAATAGGGAAAAAATGGGGGAAAAAAATGGGAAAATGGGGGAAAAAAGGGAAAAAGGGAAAAAAAAAAAAGGGAAAGAACCCTGGGAAATGAGAAAAAAAAAATTGGGAAAATAGGGGGAAAAATGGGAAAATGGGGAAAAAAATGGGGGAAAAAGTGGGAAAATGGGGAAAAAACCCAGGAAAATGGGGAAGAAAAATAGGAAAATGGGGAAGAAAAAAGGGAAAATGGGGGGAAAAATGGGAAAAAAATGGGAAAATGGGGGGAAAATGGGGGAAAAAATGGGAAAATGGGGGAAAAAATAGGAAAACGGGGAAAAAAATGGAAAATGGGGAAAAAATGGGGGAAAACATGGGAAAAAAAAAGGAAAAAAAAAACCCTGGGAAATGAGAAAAAAAAAATTGGGAAAATAGGGAAAAAAATGGGGGAAAAAATGAGAAAATCGGGGAAAAAATGGGAAAATGGAGGAAAAATGGGAAAGTGGGGAAAAAAATGGGGGAAAAATGGGAAATGGGGGAAAGAATGGGGGGAAAATGGGAAAAAAAAAGGGAAAAAAACCCTGGGAAATGAGAAAAAAAAAATTGGGAAAATGGGGGGAAAAATGGGAAAATGGGGAAAAAATGGGAAAATGGGGAAAAAATGGGAAAAAAATGGGAAAATGGGGGGAAAATGGGAAAAAAATGGGAAAATGGGAAAAAAAGGGAAAATGGGGAAAAAAATGGGAAAGAAATGGGAAAATGGGGAAAAAAATGGGAAAATGGGGAAAAAAATGGGAAAATGGGGAAAAAGGGATAAACTGCCCCAATATCCAGGTGAAAATGGGGAAAAAAGGGGAAAACTCCCTCAAAACTTAAGGAAAAAATCAGGAAAAAGGGATAAACTGCCCCAAAATCCAGGGGAAAATGGGGAAAAAGGGGAAAACTCCCTCAAAACTTAAGGAAAAAAATCAGGAAAAAGGGATAAACTGCCCCAAAATCCAGGGAAAATGAGGAAAAAGGGATAAACCGCCCCAAAAATCCCAGGAAAATCGGGATTTGGGGCCCCACCTCGCCGCCGTTGGCGTACTCCATGACGAAGCAGAGGCGGGTCCTTGGTCTGGAAGGCGTACTGCAGCGCCTGCGGGGGGAAATCCGGGATTGGGATGGGAATTCCCGCATTTTCCCGCATTTTCCCGCTTTCCAGCCTCCCCCCATCCAGAATTCCCAGGGGTTTCCCCCTTTTTTCCCTTTTTTTTCCATTTTTTCCCCTTTTTTTCCTGTTTTTTTTCCATTTTTCCTGAGTCTTTTTCCCAGTTTTTCCCAGTTTTTCCCCGTTTTCCCATTTTTCTCCACTTGCCCTTTTATTTCCCCTTTTTTCTCCAATTTTTTCCCTTTTTTTCTCCATTTTTCCCCTTTTTCCCAGTTTTTCCCATTTTCCCCCCATTTTTTCCCATTTTTTCCCCTTTTTTCCCATTTTTTCCTGGTTTTTTCCATTTTTCCTGAGTCTTTTTCCCAGTTTTTCCCAGTTTTTCCCCGTTTTCCCATTTTTCTCCACTTGCCCTTTTATTTCCCCTTTTTTCTCCAATTTTTTCCCTTTTTTTCTCCATTTTTTTTCCTTTTTTCCCCATTTTTCCCCTTTTTCCCAGTTTTTTCCCATTTTTCCCCATTCCCCCAATTTTTCCTGGTTTTATCCCCATTTTTCCCCTTTTTCCCAGTTTCTCCCATTTTTCCCCCATTTTTTCCCATTTTTCCCCATTTTTTCCTCATTTTTTTCCCTTTTTTCCTATTTTTTCCTTTTTTTTCCATTTTTCCTGGGTCTTTTTCCCAGTTTTTCCCATTTTTTCCCCGTTTTCCCATTTTTTCCCACTTCCCCCCTTTTTTTTCCCTTTTTTCTCAATTTTTTTCCCTTTTTTTCTCCATTTTTTTCCTTTTTTCCCCATTTTTCCCCTTTTTCCCAGTTTTTCCCATTTTCCCAGGTTTTTCCACATTTTCCCAGTTTTTTCCCATTTTTCCCCATTCCCCCAATTTTTCCTGGTTTTTTCCCCATTTTTCCCCTTTTTCCCAGTTTTTCTCATTTTTCCCCCATTTTTTCCCATTTTTTCCTCATTTTTTCCCCTTTTTTCCCATTTTTTCCTGTTTTTTTTCCATTTTTCCTGGGTCTTTTTCCCAGTTTTTCCCATTTTTCCCCGTTTTCCCATTTTTCTCCACTTCCCCCCTTTTTTTTCCCTTTTTTCTCCATTTTTTTCCCTTTTTTTTCTCCATTTTTTTCCTTTTTTCCCATTTTTCCCCTTTTTCCCAGTTTTTCCCATTTTTCCCAGGTTTTTTCCCGATTTTCCCCAGTTTTTTCCATTTTCCCCCATTTTTTCCCCATTTTTACCCAGTTTTTTCCCATTTTTCCCCCATTCCCCAATTTTTCCTGTTTTTTTCCCCTTTTTCCCAGTTTTTCCTATTTTCCCCCCATTTTTTCCCATTTTCCCATTTTTCCTGTTTTTTCCCCATCTTTTTCCCATTTTTTCCAGTTTTTTCCTGTTTATTTCCATTTTTCCCTGTTTTTTCCCGGTTTTTCCCAGTCTTTCCATTTTTCCCCTATTTTTTCCCCATTTCCCCCCATTTTTTTCCCATTTTTTCCCATTTCTTCTCCATTTCTTCCATTATTTCCCATTTTCTCTTTTTTTTTCCATTTTTTCCCATTATTTTTTCCCATTATTTTTTCCCATTATTTTTTCCCATTATTTTTTCCCATTATTTTTTCCATTTTTCTCCATTTTTCCCTTTTTTCCATTTTTTCCCTTTTTTTTCCATTATTTCTCATTTTTTCTCATTTTTTTCCCATTATTTTTTCCCATTATTTTTTCCCACTTTTTCTCTTTTTTCCCATTTTTTCCCTTTTTTTCCCATTATTTCTCTTTTTTTCCCATTTTTTCCCATTTTTTCCCATTTTTTCCCATTTTTTCCCCATTTTTTCCCATTTTTCCCCATTTTTCCCCCATTTTTTCCCATTTTTTCCCACTATTTTTCCCCATTTCCCCCCCTTTTTTCCCCGTTTCTCACTCACGGTCAGGAAGGGGTGCCGGGTGTTCTGCAGGACTCTGCTCTCGGTCACTGTGTGAGCGACCTCGTCCTGCAGGGGAGACACCCAAGAATGGCTTTTTCCACCCCAAAAACGGAATTTTCCACCCCAAAAACGGAATTTTCCACCCCAAAAACAGCATTTTCCATCCCAAAATGCCCAGATCTGACCACAAAAACTATGTTTTCCATCCCAAAACCGGCATTTTCCACCCCAAAATGCCCCAAATCTGACCATGAAATCCAATTTCTGACCCCAAAATCCCCATTTTTCCCCCCGAAATCCCCTTTTTTTACCCCAAAATCACCATTTTTTTACCCTAAAATTCCCTTTTCTGACCCCAAAATCCCGGTTTTTCACCCCCGAATCTGCCCCAAATCAGACCCTAAAATTCAATTTCTGACCCCAAAATCCCCATTTTTCCCCCCGAAATCCCCTTTCCTGACCCCTAATCCTGGGTTTCCCTCCAAGATCCCAGTTTTTCCCCCCAAAATCCCAATTTTTTAATTTTTTCCCCCCAAAATCCCATTTTTCCCCCCCCAAAATCCTTTTTTTTTCCCAAAAAAATCCCAGATTTTTCCCCCCAAAAATCCCAATTTTCCCCCCAAAATTCAATTTCTGACCCCAAAACCTCCTTTTTTCCCCCCCCAAAATCCCAATTTTTCCCCCCAAAATCCCATTTTTTCTCCAAAAAATCCCAATTTTTTCCCCCCAAAATCCCCTTTTTTCCCCAAAAGATCCCATTTTTCCCCCCAAAAAATCCCATTTTTTCCCCCTAAAATCCGTTTTTCCCCCAAAAATCCCGTTTTTTCCCCCCAAAATCCAATTTTTTCCCAAAAAATCCCTAGTTTTCCCCCCAAAATCCCCCTTTTTTTTCCCCCAGAATCCAATTTCTGACCCCAAAATCCCGGTTTTTCCCCCCAAAATCCCCATTTTTCCCCAAAATCCCAATTTTTCCCAAAAAAATCCCCAATTTTCCCCCCAAAATCCCAATTTTTCCCCCAAAATCCCCATTTTTTCCCCCCCCAAAAATCCCAATTTTCCCCCCAAAATCCCCGTTTTTTCCCCAAAAAAATCCCAATTTTCCCCCCAAAATCCCAATTTTTCCCCCAAAAATCCCCAGTTTTCCCCCCAAAATCCCCTTTTTTTTTCCCCCAGAATCCAATTTCTGACCCCAAAATCCCCATTTTTTCCCCCAAAAATCCCCGTTTTTCCCCAAAATCCCATTTCTGACCCCAAAATCCCGGTTTTTTCCCCAAAAAATCCCATTTTTTCCCCCAAAATCCCAATTTTTTTCCCCCCAAAATCCCCTTTTTTTCCCCCAGAATCCAATTTCTGACCCCAAAATCCCGGTTTTTCCCCCCAAAATCCCCGTTTTTCCCCAAAATCCCAATTTTTCCCCCAAAATCCCAATTTTTCCCCAAAAAATCCCCATTTTTCCCCCCAAAATCCCCTTTTTTTTCCCCCAGAATCCAATTTCTGACCCAAAAATCCCATTTTTTTCCCCCCAAAATCGCCTTTTTTTCCCCAAAAAATCGCCTTTTTTCCCCAAAAAATCCCATTTTTCCCCCCCCAAAAATCCCATTTTTTCCCCCCAAAATCCCAGTTTTTCCCCAAAAATCCCGTTTTTTCCCCCCAAAATCCAATTTTTTCCCCCCCAAAATCCCAGTTTTCCCCCCCAAAACCCCCTTTTTTTTCCCCCAGAATCCAATTTCTGACCCCAAAATCCCCATTTTTCCCCCAAAAATCCCAGCTTTTTCCCTCCAAAATCCCATTTCTGACCCCAAAATCCCGTTTTTTTCCCCAAAAAATCCCAGTTTTTCCCCCAAAAATCCCAGTTTTTCCCCCAAATCCCAATTTTCCCCCCCAAAATTCAATTTCTGACCCCAAAATCCCGGGTTTTTTCCCCAAAAATCCCAGCTTTTTCCCTCCAAAATCCCAGGTTTTCCCCCAAAAATCCCAGGTTTTCCCCCCAAAATCCCATTTCTGACCCCAAAATCCCAATTTCCCCCCCAAAATCCCAATTTTTTCCCCCAAAATTCAATTTCTGACCCCAAAATCCCCATTTTTCCCCCTAAAATCCCATTTTTTCCCCCTAAAATCCCATTTTTCCCCCAAAAAAATCCCATTTTTTCCCCCCAAAATCCAATTTTTTCCCCAAAATCCCGGTTTTTCCCCCCAAAAGCCCCACCTTGGCGATGATCACCTCCTTCCTGAGGATTTTCATGGCGAAATATCGGCCCGAGGCCTTTTCCCGCACCAGGATCACCTTGCCAAAGGTGCCCTTGCCCAGCAGCTTCAGGTAATCAAAGTCACTCATGCTCTGGGGGGAAAATTTGGGAATTTTTTTGGAATTTTTTTGGATTTTTTTTGGAATTTTTTGGATTTTTTTTGGAATTTTTTTGTAATTTTTTCGGATTTTTTTCGGATTTTTTTCCTTTTTTTTGGAATTTTTTTGTGATTTTTGGGGGATTTTTTTGGATTTTTTTTGGATTTTTTTTGATTTTTTTGGGAATTTCTTTTAAATTTTTTTTTCATTTCTTGAAGGGATTTTTGGTGATTTTTTGGGAAATTTTTTTGATTTTTTGGGGGATTTTTTTGGATTTTTTTGGGGATTTTTTTATTTTTTTGGGATTTTTTTTGATTTTTTGGGGATATTTTTGGGGGTTTTTTTCCATTTTTTTAGGAATTTTTTTGTGATTTTTTGGGGGATTTTTTTTGGATTTTTTTGGATTTTTTTGGATTTTTTTTGGATTTTTTTCTCCATTTCTTGAGAGGATTTTTGGTGATTTTTTGGGAATTTTTTTGGATTTTTTTCGGATTTTTTGGGGGATGTTTGGGGGGATTTTTCCCGCACCAGGATCACCTTGCCAAAGGTGCCCTTGCCCAGCAGCTTCAGGTAATCAAAGTCACTCATGCTCTGGCAAAAATGGGAATTTTTTGGATTTTTTGGGAATTTTTTGGGAATTTTTGGGGAATTTTTTGGATTTTTTTTGGAATTTTTTTGGATTTTTTTCTGATTTTTTTTGGATTTTTTTCTGATTTTTTTCCATTTTTTTAGGATTTTTTAAATGATTTTGGGGGGGACTTTTTTGTAATTTTTTTCAGATTTTTTTTCATTCCTTGCGGGAATTTTTGGGAATTTTTTGGGGATTTTTTTGGAAAATTTTTTGGACTTTTTTTAGATTTTTTTCGGATTTTTTTGGATTTTTTTCAGATTTTTTTTCCTTTTTTTTTGGAATATTTTTGTGATTTTTGGGGGGGAACTTTTGTATTTTTTTCAGATTTTCTTCCATTCCTTGGGGGAATTTTTGGGAATTTTTGGGAATTTTGGGATATTTTTCGGATTTTTTTTTATTTTTTTAGGGATTTTGTGGGGATTTTTTCACTTTTTTTTGGAATTTTTTTGGAGTTTTTCCACTTTTTAAAAGGGATTTTTGGTGATTTTTTGGAGGTTTTCTGAGCCATTTTTATTTAATTTTATTTTTGGGGGATTTTAGGAATTTTTCTGTATTTTTGGGGATTTTTGAGGATTTTTTGGGGACTTTTTTCCATTTTTTAGGAATTTTTTTAGATCCTTGGGGTTTTTTTTTCAATTTTTTTCAATTTTTGAGAGATTTTTGGTGATTTTTTGAGGCTTTTTGAGGAATTGTTTTTATTTTATTTTTGGAGATTTTTTCGTGATTTTTTGGGGGATTTTTTGGGAATTTTTTTGGATTTTTTTCGGATTTTTTGGGGGATGTTTGGGGGGATTTTTCCCGCACCAGGATGACCTTGCCAAAGGTGCCCTTGCCCAGCAGCTTCAGGTAATCAAAGTCACTCATGCTCTGGCAAAAATGGGAATTTTTTGGATTTTTTTGGGAATTTTTTGGGAATTTTTGGGGGATTTTTTTGGATTTTTTTCAGATTTTTTTCAGATTTTTTTCCATTTTTTTCAGAATTTTTTTGTGATTTTTTGGGGGGGATTTTTTTGGATTTTTTTGGGATTTTTTTTGATTTTTTTTTTAATTTCTTTCAATTTTTTTCCATTTCTTGAGGGGATTTTTGGTGATTTTTTTGAGGGTTTTTTGAGCCATTTTTATGTAATTTTATTTTGGGAGATTTTAGGGATTTTTTCTGTATTTTTTGGGAATTTTGGGGGATTTTTGGGGGGACTTTTTTTCCATTTTTAGGAACTTTTTTTTCGATTTTTTGGGGGGTTTTTTTGGATTTTGGGGGCATTTTTGCAGATTTCATTGGCTTTTCCGCAGCTTTTGACGGATTTTTGCAGATTTTAGGGAATTTTAGGGACTTTTTTTTTGCAGATTTCGGGGATTTTTTTGGATTTTGGGGGCATTTTTGCACAATTTACTGCGTTTTCTGCAGTTTTTAACCGATTTTTGCCAATTTCGAGGGATTTTTTGCCGATTTCGGGGGATTTTTTGCAGATTTCGGGGGATTTTTTGCCGATTTCGGGGGATTTTTTTGCCAATTTCGGGGATTTTTTGCAGATTTCGGGGGATTTTTTTTGATTTTTGAGGGGGATTTTTTTAGGCATTTTTGGTGATTTTTGGGATTTTTTTCAATTTTTTAAGGGATTTTTGGGGATTTTTTTTTATTTTTGGGCGCATTTTTGCACATTTCATTGGCTTTTCCGCAGCTTTTAACGGATTTTTGCAGATTTCGGGAGATTTTTTGCAGATTTTGGGGATTTTTTGCCAATTTCGGGGGATTTTTTGCAGATTTCGGGGGATTTTTTTGGATTTTTGGGGGGATTTTTTAGGAATTTTTGGGATTTTTTCCAATTTTTTAAGGGTTTTTTGGGGATTTTTTTGGATTTTGGGGGCATTTTTGCACAATTTACTGCGTTTTCTGCAGCTTTTAACCGATTTTTGCCAATTTCGAGGGATTTTTTGCCGATTTTGGGGATTTTTTGCCGATTTTGGGGGATTTTTGCAGATTTTGGGGGATTTTTTGCCAATTTCGGGGGTTTTTTGGCCAATTTTGGGGATTTTTTGCCAATTTGGTGGATTTTTTTTGCCGATTTTGGGGGATTTTTTGCAGATTTCGGGGGATTTTTTGCAGATTTCGGGGGATTTTTTGCCCATTTCGGGGGATTTTTTGCTGATTTCGGGGGATTTTTTGCTGATTTCGGGGGATTTTTTTGGATTTTTGAGGGAGATTTTTTTAGGAATTTTTGGTGATTTTTTTCGGGGATTTTTTTCAATTTTTAAGGGATTTTGGGGGAATTTTTTTTTTATTTTTGGGGGCATTTTTGCACATTTCATTGGGTTTCTGCAGCTTTTAATGGATTTTTGCAGATTTCGGGAGATTTTTTGCCGATTTCGGGGGATTTTTTTGGATTTTTGGGGGGATTTTTTTAGGAATTTTTGGGATTTTTTCCAATTTTTTAAGGGTTTTTTGGGGATTTTTTTGGATTTTGGGGGCATTTTTGCACAATCTACTGCGTTTTCTGCAGCTTTTAACCGATTTTTGCCAATTTCGGGGGATTTTTTGCCGATTTTGGGGGATTTTTTGCCGATTTTGGGGATTTTTTGCCGATTTCTGGGATTTTTTTGCCGATTTCGGGGATTTTTTTTGCCGATTTCGGGGGGTTTTTTGCCGATTTTGGGGATTTTTTGCCGATTCCGGGGTGGATTTGGGGGATTTTCGGGCTCGCTCACCACCTTGGGCCGGCATTTCCCGCCGCCCCCCTCGGCCTCCTCGGCGCTGCCGGCGCCGCCGCCGTCCCCCGGCGATTCCGGCGCCTCCGGCTCCCGGCTCTTCAGCCCGTTGGCCACGGCCTGGATGGCCTGGATCCACTCCTCGCTGCGGGATCGGGAGCGGGGATCGACCCAGGAGGGATCCATGGATCACCCGGGGGGATCCACCCACAAAGGGATCGGGATCCACCCCCAGAGGGATCCACCCCCAAAAAAGGGATCCACCCCCAAGGGATTTGGATCAGTCCAAAGGGATCCACCCCAGAGGGATCCACCCACCATGGGATTGGGATCAGTCCAAAGGGATCTACCCCCAGAGGGATCCACTCCCCAAAGAGATCCACCCCCAGGGGAATTGGGATCAGTCCAAAGGGATCCACCCCCAAAAAAGGGATCCACCCCCAAGGGTTTGGGATCCAAAGGGATCCACCCCCAGAGGGATCGGGATCATCCCCCAAAGGGATCCATCCCAAAGGGATTTAGATCAGTTCAAAGGGATCCACCCCCAGAGGGATCCACCCCCGAGGAATTGGGATCATCCCCCAACTGGATCCACCCCCAGGGGAATTGGGATCAGTCCAAAGGGATCCACCTCCAGAGGGAACGGGATCATCCCCCAAAGGGATCCACCCCAAAGGGATTGGGATCAGTCCAAAGGGATCCACCCCACAAAGGGATCCACCCCCCGATGGGAACAGGATCAACCCCCAAAGGGATCCACCCCCAAAGGGATCAACCCCCTGAAGGATCCCCCAAAGGGATCGGGATCATCCCCCCAAGGGACCAACCCTCAAAAGGGATCCCCCAAAGGGATCGGGGTCTGAATTCCGGGGGATTTGGGGGTTTTGTTCCGAGGGATCTGGGATCTCTCCCAGAGGGATCTGGGATCTCTTCCAGGGGCTCTGGGATCCCATTCCCCGCAGGATCTGGGATCTCTCTCCCAAAGGGCGCTGGGATCTCTCTCAGGGGGCTCTGGGATCTCTCCCTCAGCAGGATCTGGGATATCTCTCTCCCAGGGGCTCTGGGATCCCATTCCCAGAGGGATCTGGGATCTCCCTCCCAGAAGGATTTGGGATCCCATTCTCAGCAGGATCTGGGATCCCTCCCAGGGGCTCTGGGATCCCATTCCCAGCAGGATCTGGGATCTCTCTCCCAAAGGAATCTGGGATCTCTCTCAGGGGGATCTGGGATCCCTCCCTCAGCAGGATCTGGGATCCCATTCCCAGCAGGATCTGGGATCCCATTCCCAGCAGGATCTGGGATCCCTCCCAGCGGGATTTGGGATCCCTCCCAAAGAGATCTGGGATCCCTCCCGGGGGCTCTGGGATCCCTCCCTCAGCAGGATCTGGGATCCCCCTCCCCGCAGGCTCTGGGATCCCATTCCCAGGGGCTCTGGGATCCCATTCCAAGCAGGATCTGGGATCTCTCTGTTAAAGGGCTCTGGGATCCCATTCCCAGAGGGATCTGGGATCTCCCTCCCAGAAGGATCTGGGATCCCTCCCTCAGCAGATCTGGGATCTCTCTCCCAGGGGATCTGGGATCCCATTCCCAGAAGGATCTGGGATCTCTCCCCCAAAGGGATCCGGGATCCCTCCCTTAGCAGGATCTGGGATCTCTCTCAGGGGGACTTGGGATCTCTCTGTCAAAGGGATCTGGGATCCCTTTCCCAGCAGGATCTGGGATCCCCTGTCCCCGCAGGATCTGGGATCTCTCTCAGGAGGATCTGGGATCTCTCTCTCCCAGGGTCTCCGGGATTCCCCCGCTCCCCGCGGGCCGCACCGCTCGGCGGGGGAGTCGACGTGGAAGGTCCTCTCGATGACCGTGGTCCACTGCAGGCAGCGGATGACGAAGGTGTTGGGGCGCGGCCGCTCCCGTGCGCATCAGCTGGCACTCTGGGGAGGGGGGAAACAACGGGGGAAATAATGGGAAAAACGGGAAAAAAACGGGGAAAAAAACGGGGAAAAAATGGGGAAATTGGTGGGGAAAATGGGAGAAATAATGGGAAAAACGGGGAAAAACGGGAAAAATAATGGGAAAAACGGGAAAAATGGGAAAATAACAGGAAAAACGGGGAAAAACAGGGGAAAATAATGGGAAAATCAGTGGGAAAAACGGGGGGAAAACGGGAAAAAACGGGGAAAATAATGGGAAAAAACGGGGAAAATAACGGGAAAAAACGGGAAAAACGGGAAAAAACGGGGAAAATAACGGGAAAAACGGGGAAAAATGGGAAAAATAATGGGAAAAAACGGGGAAAAATAATGAGAAAAACGGGGAAAATAATGGGAAAAACGGGAAAAAAACGGGAAAAAACGGGAAAAATGGGGAAAAACGGGGGGAAAACAGGGAAAAACGGGGAAAATAATGGGAAAAATGGGGAAAAACGGGGAAAAACGGGAAATCGGTGGGGAAAATGGATAAACGGGGGAAAAAACGGGGAAATAATGGGAAAAAATGGGGAAAAATGGGGAAATAATGGGAAAAACAGGAAAAATGGGGAAATAATGGGAAAAACGGGAAAAATGGGAAAATAATGGGAAAAACGGGGAAAAAACAGGGGAAAACGGGGAAAATAATGGGAAAAATGGGGAAAATGGGGGAAAAAACGGGGGAAATAATGGGAAAAACGGGGAAAAACGGGGAAAAAACGGGGAAAATAATGGGAAAAACGGGGAAAATAATGGGAAAAACGGGGAAAATAACAGGAAAAATGGGGAAAAATGGGGAAATCGGTGGGAAAATGGGAGAAATGGGAAAAAGGGGAAATCAGTGGGGAAAATGGGATAAAATGGAAAAAAGGGGAAAATCAGCGCATAAAAATGGGATAAAATGGGAAAAAACGGGAAAATCAGCGGGAAAAATGGGGGAAAATGGGAAAAAACGGGAAAATCAGTGGGAAAAATAGGATAAAATAGGAAAAAATAGGAAAAAATTGGAAAAAATGGGAAAAAACGGGAAAATCAGTGTGAAAAATGGGAAAAAGTGGGGAAAAATGGGAAAATCAGTGGGAAAAATGGGAAAGAATGGGAAAAAAGGGGAAAATCAGCGCAGAAAAATGGGATAAAATGGGAAAAAATCAGAAAATCAGCGGGAAAAATGGGATAAAATGGGAAAAAATCAGAAAAAATGGGAAAAATCGGGAAAATCAGCGGGGGAAAAAAATGGGAAAATTGGCAGGAAAAAAAAACGGGAAAAAAAACGGGAAAATCAGCCGTAAAAACTGGAAAAAATGGGAAAACATGGCACAAAACGGGAAAAACGGGAAAATCAGCGGGAAAAACCCGGAAAATTAGCAGAAAAAAATGGGAAAACATGGGAACATCAGCGAGAACATCGGTGGGAAAATTATTGGGAAAATTATCAGGAAAATCAGGAAAAAAACCAAAAAAATCAGGAAAAAACCAGGAAAATCAGGAAAATCATCAGGAAAATCAGGAAAACCAGGAAAACCACCAGGAAAATCAGGATGAAAACAGGAAAAAACCAAGAAAATCAGGAAAAACCAGGAAAATCATCAGGAAAATCAGGAAAAAAACAGGAAAATCGGGAAAATCATCAGGAAAATCAGGAAAAAACCAGGAAAATCAGGAAAAAATCTGGAAAAACATTGGGGAAAATCAGGAAAAAAACAAGAAAATCAGGAAAAACCCAGGAAAATCCTTGGGAAAATCAGGGAAAGGCAGGGAAAGGGGGAGCAGGCTGAGGAAAAGGCTGTTTTGGGGGTTCCAGGCCGTACCAGCCACAGAGAAGTTGTTGAGGGGGGGGCAGGGCCTGCTCGGGCTCAACAGGAAAATCAGGATAAAAACAGGAAAATCATTGGGAAAATCATTGAGAAAATCACGAAAAAAACCAAGAAAAATCAGGAAAAAACCAGGAAAATCAGGAAAAAAAATCAGGAAAGTCAGGAAAAAAACCAGGAAAATCAAGAAAAAACCAAGAAAATCAGGAAAAAATCAGGAAAATCAGGAAAAAATCAGGAAAATCAGGAAAATCATGGGGAAAATCAGGAAAATCATGGGGAAAATCAGAAAAAATCAGGAAAATCATCAGGAAAATCAGGAAAAAAACAGGAAAATTGGGAAAAAATCGGGAAAAACATTGGGAAATTCAGAAAAAAACCAAGAAAATCAGAAAGAATCTGAAAAATCATAGGGAAAATCAGGGAAAAAACCAGGAAAATCACGAAAAAAAGGAAAATCCTTGGGAAAATCAGGGAAAAGGCAGGGAAAGGGGGAGAAAGCTCAGGAAAGGGATATTTTGGGTGCCCCAGGCGTACCAGCCACGGAGAAGTTGTTGAGGGGGGGCAGGGCCTGCTTGGAGCTCACAGGAAAATCAGGAAAAAAACCCAAAAAATAATTGGGAAAATCATTGAGAAAATCAGGAAAAAAACCAAGAAAAATCAGGAAAAAATCAGGAAAATCAGGAAAAAATCAGGAAAATCAGGAAAAAACCAGGAAAATCAGGAAAAATTGGAAAATCAGGAAAAAACCAAGAAAAATCAGGAAAAAAACCAAGAAAATCATGGGGAAAATCAGGAAAAAATCAGGAAAATCATTGGAAAAATCAGGAAAAAAACAAAGTCAGGAAAAAAACAGGGAAATCACTGGGAAAATAAGGAAAAACACCAAGAAAATCAGGAAAAAAAATCGAAAAAATCATTGGGAAAATCAGGAAAAAAAAACAAGAAAGTCAGGAAAAATCGGGAAAATCATTGCAAAAATCAAGAAAAAAACCCAAGAAAATTAGGAAAAAATCGGGAAAACCAGGAAAATCCTTGGGAAAATCAGGATAAAAAACAAGAAAATCAGGAAAATCATCAGGAAAAATCAGGAAAAAACCAGGAAAATCAGGAAAAAACCACGAAAACCAGGAAAAAACCAGGAAAATCCCTAAGAAAATCAGGGAAAAGGCAGGGAAAGGGGGAGCAAGCTCAGGAAAGGGATATTTTGGGGGGCCCCAGGGCGTACCAGCCACGGAGAAGTTGTTGAGGGGGGGCAGGGCCTGCTCGGGGCTCTCGGGCCGCTCCTTGTAGCCGATGAAGGAGCCGTCGCTCTTCAGCAGGAAATAGCGCGGGCGCCACGTCTTGATGTACTCGCCTGGGGAGGGGAAAGGGTTAAAGGGGGATGGGGGAGAGGGAGAGACACGGCAGAGAAAGGGTTAAAGGGTTAAAGGGGAACGGGGGAGAGACACGGCAGGGAAAGGGTTAAAGGGGAACAGGGGAGAGACACGGCAGGGAAAGGGTTAAAGGGTTAAAGGGGAATGGGAGAGGGGAGAGACACGGCAGGGAAAGGGTTAAAGGGGAGAGACACGGCAGGGAAAGGGTTAAAGGGTTAAAGGGGGAGAGACACGGCAGGGAAAGGTTAAAGGGGGATGGGGGAGAGACACGGCAGGGAAAGGGTTAAAGGGTTAAAGGGGAACGGGGGAGACACGGCAGGGAAAGGGTTAAAGGGGGATGGGGGAGAGACACGGCAGGGAAAGGGTTAAAGGGGTTTAAAGGGTTAAAGGGGGAATCCGTGGGAGTGAAAGGGTTAAATGGGGAATGGGGGGATGGACATTGGGATGGACAAACCCCCAACCCCCCCAAATCCCCCCAATTCCTCCATTCCCACCCCAAATCCCCCAAATCCCCCAAACCTCCCAAATCCCCCGTCCCTACCCCATCCCCCAAATCCCCCATTCCCACCCCAAATCCCCAAACCCCCAAATCCCCCATTCCCACCCCAAATCCAAATCCTCCATCTCCACCCCAAATCCCCCAAATCCCCCAAATCCCCAAATCCCCCATTCCCATCCCAATCCCAAATCCCCCATTCCCACCCCAAATACCCCCAATCCCCATTCCCCCCAAATCCCCCCAAATCCCCCAATCTCCCCCAAATCTCCCAATCCCCCAAATCCCCCATTCCCACCCCAAATCCCCCATTCCCACCCTAAATCCCAAATCCCCAACCCCCTCCAAATCCCCCAATCCCCCCAAATCCCTCATTCCCACCCCAAATCCCCCCAAATCCCCCATTCCCACCCCAAACCCCCCCAAATCCCCCCAAATCTCCCAATCCCCCCAAATCCTCCATCTTCCCCCCAAATCCCCCAAATCTCCCAATCCCCCCAAATCCACCATTCTCCCCAAATTCCCAAATCCCCCATTCCCACCCCAAATTCCCAAATCCCCAAATCCTCCATCTCCACCCCAATCCCCCCAAATCCACCATTCCCCCCAAATTCCCAAATCCCCAATTCCCCCATTCCCACCCAAACCCCCCAAATCCCCCATTCCCACCCAAACCCCCCAAATCCCCCATTCCCACCCCAAACCCCCCAAATCCCCCATTCCCACCCCAAATCCCCCAAATCTCCCAATCCCCCAAACCCCCATTCCCACCCCAAATCCCCCAAATCCTCCCAAATCCCCCGTCCCTACCCCAATCCCCCAAACCCCCCCAAATCTCCAATCCCCCCAAAATCCCCCATTCCCACCCAAATCCTCCCAATCCCCCGTCCCTACCCCAAATCCCAAATCCCCAAATCCTCCATCTCCACCCCAAATCCCCCAAATCCCCCCCAATCCCCCAAATCCCCAAACCCCCCATTCCCCCAAATCCCCCAAATCCTCCATTCCCTCCCCAAATCCCCCAAACCCCCCACTCCCCCCAAATCCCCCCAAATTCCCAAATCCCCCCAAATCCCCCATTCCCACCCCAATCCCCCCAAATCTCCCAATCCCCCAAAATCCTCCATCTCCCCCCCAAATCCCCCCAAATCTCCAATCTCCCCAAATCCCAATCACCCTCCCCAAATCCCCCATTCCCCCAAACCCCCCAATCCCCCCCCAAATCCCAAATCCCCCAATTCCCCCAAATCCCAAATCCCCCAAACCCCCCAAACCCCCTCCCACCCCCCCGCTCACCCCTCTTGTGCAGCCAGCCCTCCTTGACCACCAGCACCTCACCCATGGTGGCCCCGAGCCCCCCGGAGCCCCCCGGGGCCACCGAGGCCGCAGCCCCCCCGGGGCCCTGTGGGAACAGCGGCACTGCCTCAGTTTCCCTCCCTGGATCCCCCCTGGATCCCTTGGGATCGATCCCTGATCCCCCCCCAGATCCCTCGGGATCGATCCCAGATCCCCCCCAGAGCCCCCCGGGGCTGCAGCCTCCCCGGGGCCCTGCGGGAACAGCGGCAGTGCCTCAGTTTCCCTCCCTCGATCCCTCCCTGGATCCCTCGGGATCGATCCCTGATCCCCCCCAGATCCCTCAGGATCGATCCCGGATCCCTCCCAGATCCCCTCGGGGCCGCAGCCTCCCTGGGGCCCTGCGGGAACACGGCACTGCCTCAGTTTCCCTCCCTGGATGGATCCCAGATCCCTCGGGATCAATCCCGAATCCCCCTGGATCCCCCCCTTGGAATTCCCCTGGGGCCCTGTGGGAACACGGCACTGCCTCAGTTTCCCTCCCTGGATCCCCCTGGATCCCTTGGGATCAATTCTGGATCCCCCCCAGATCCCTCCCGGAGCCCCCCGGGGCCACCGAGGCCGCAGCCTCCCCGGGGCCCTGCGGGAACAACGGCACTGCCTCGGTTTCCCTCCCTGGATCCCCCCCGGATCCCTCGGAATCGATTCCAGATCACCCCAGATCCCCCCTGGAGCCCCCGGGGCCGCAGCCTCCCCGGGGCCCTGCGGGAACAGCGGCACTGCCTCAGTTTCCCTCCCTGGATGGATCCCAGATCCCTCGGGATTGATCCCGGATCCCCCCCAGATCCCTCGGGATCGATCCCAGATCCCCCCCGGAGCCCCCCGGGGCCACTGAGGCCGCAGCCCCCCCGGGGCCCTGCGGGAACACGGCACTGCCTCAGTTTCCCTCCCTGGATCCCCCCTGGATCCCTTGGGATTGATCCCTGATCCCCCCCAGATCCCTTGGGATCGATTCCGGATCCCCCCCAGATCCCTCGGGATCGATCCCAGATCCCCCCGGAGCCCCCCGGGGCCTCAGCAGCGGGGAGCGCCTGTGGGAACAGCAGCAGTGCCTCAGTTTCCCTCCCTGGATCCCTCCCAAGATCCCTTGGGATCGATTCCAGATCCCCCCCAGATCCCCCCCGGAGCCCCCCGGGGCCACCGAGGCCGCAGCCTCCCCGGGGCCCTGCGGGAACAACGGCACTGCCTCAGTTTCCCTCCCTGGATGGATCCCAGATCCCTCGGGAATCGATCCCGGTTCCCCCCCCAGGATCCCCCAGGATCGATCCAGACCCCCCCCTGGATCCCACCACCACCACCACCATTTTTGGAGGGATCCGTGGGATTTTGGGATGGATCCACTGGATTTTGGGATGGACCCATTGGATTTTGGGATGGATCCGTTGGATTTTGGGACGGATCCACTGGATTTTGGGATCAATCACTGGGATTTTGGGATCAATCACTGGGATTTTGGGATGGATCCACTGAGATTTTGGTATGGATCCCTGGGATTTTAGTATGGATCCACTGGATTTCGGGAGGGATCCGTTGGATTTTGGGATGGATCCACTGGGATTTTGGACGAATCCCTGGGATTTTGGGGTGGATCCCTGGGATTTGGGGACGGATCCGTGGGATTTTGGGATGGATCCGCTGGGATCTTGGGAGGGATCCACTGGGATTTTGTGATGGACCTGTTGGATTTTAGGAT
Organism: Phylloscopus trochilus trochilus; assembly: GCA_016584745.2. Lineage (NCBI taxonomy): Eukaryota > Metazoa > Chordata > Aves > Passeriformes > Phylloscopidae > Phylloscopus > Phylloscopus trochilus. The sequence continues at coordinate 18,235 of WQNJ02000440.1, read as the reverse complement.
GGATCCCTGGGATTTTGGGATGAATTAAAGTGATTTTAGGGTTAATCAGTGGGATTTTGGGAGGGATCCACTGGGATTTTGGGGTGGATCCACTGGATTTTGGGGTGGGTCAGTTGGATTTTGGGGTGGATCAGTTGGATTTTGGGATCAATCACTGGGATTTTTGGACGGATCTGTTGGTATTTTGGGATGGATCTGTTGGATTTTGGGGTGGATCCACTGGGATTTTGGGGTGGATCCACAGGATTTTGGGATGGATCCACTGGATTTTGGGATGGATCCACTGGGATTTTGGGATGGATCCCCAGGATTTTAGGATGGATCCACTGGATTTTGGGACGGATCCACTGGGATTTTGGGACGGATCCACTGGATTTTGGGATGGATCCGTGGGATTTTGGGATCAATCACTGGGATTTTGGGATGGATCCCCAGGATTTTAGGATGGATCCACTGGATTTTGGGACGGATCCACTGGGATTTTGGGAGGGATCCACTGGATTTTGGGATGGATCAGCTGGATTTGGGGATGGATCCACTGGGATTTTGGGAGGGATCCACTGGGATTTTGGGGTGGATCCCTGGGGTTTTGGGAGGGATCCACTGGATTTTGGGACGGATCCGTGGGATTTTGGGATGAATTAAAGTGATTTTAGGGTTAATCAGTGGGATTTTGGGACGGATCCCTGGGATTTTGGGATGGATCCACTGGATTTTGGGACGGCTCCGCTGGATTTTGGGATCGATCACTGGGATTTTTGGGATGGATCCGTTGGATTTTGGGGTGGATCCCTGGGATTTCCTGACGAGACGAGGTCAGGGCAGATCTGGGGCTCGTTTCCCTCCTCGTTAACGAAGGAATTAATTAACTCCCGGCCGGAGCCCCCCGGGCCGTACCCAAGCGCCGGATCCGGATCCGCGGGAAGCTCCCGGCGCCGGCTCGACCTGGAGGCAGCCACGGCAAAAGGGATCGGGGGAAAAACGGGGAAAACGGGGAAAAACAGGGAAAAAAATGGGAAAAATGAGCAAGGAAAAAATGGGGAAAATGGGAAAAATGGGGAAAAAATAGGAAAAATGGGAAAATCGGTGGGAAAACCAGGAAAAAAGGGGAAAAATGGGAAAAACCGGCAAAATCAGTGGGGGAAAATGGGAAAAACGGGAAAAATGGGAAAAATGAGCGAGGAAAAAATGGGAAAAATTGGGAAAAAAACAGGAAAAAAAAGGGAAAATCGGTGGGAAAACCAGGAAAAAAGGGGAAAAAATGGGGAAAAATGGGAAAATCAGTGGGGAAAAATGGGAAAAATGGGAAAATCTGGGGGAAAAAATGGGGAAAAAACGGGGAAAAAATGGGGAAAAAACAGGAAAAATGGGAAAAAATAGGAAAAATGGGAAAACACGGGAAAATCAGCAGGAAAAATGGGAAAAATGGGAAAAATGGAAAAAATGGGAAAAAATGGGAAAAAAACGGGAAAATCAGTGGGAAAAAATGGGGAAAAAGGAAAAAACCAGGAAAATCCGCGAGAAAAATGGGAAAAAAATGGGAAAAAATGGGAAAAAATGGGAAAAAATGGGAAAATCAGCGGGGAAAGACGGGAAAGTATGGGAAAAACGGGAAAATCAGTAGGAAAAAAACGGGAAAATGGAAAAAAAAAGGGGAAAACCCGGGAAAATCAGCGGGAAAAAATGGGGCAAAAGGGGAAAAAATGGGAAAAAATTGGGGAGGGAAAAACTGGGGAGAGGAAAAATTGGGGGATTTTTTGGGGAGGGCAATTGGGGCAGGAATTGAGGGAGGGGAGTTTTCGGAGGGAGATTTTGGGGAGGAGATCGGGGAGCAAAGCTCGGGTTGGGGGCGGGGGTCCCAGGCTGCTCCTCCATGGGGAGGAAATTTGAGGGGGAGGGGAGGGGGGGGAATTGGGATGGAATTTGGGGAGGGGTCGCATCCTGAGGGGTTGGAGTCTCCCCCTGGGGAGGGGGACACACACACAACCCCACCCCCCCTCAATTCACGAGTGGTTCGCTCCCCACAGCCGCCCCCGCCCCGCGCGGGCTGTACCATTACGGGCTCACAGAGGGGGAGGAGGAATCCCCGTTTCTTTCCCCCCCCCGGTTGGGTTTCCCCCTCGGTGTCCCCCCCTTTCCACCCGCGCATGGTGCGGCCCCCCTCTCCACCCCTCAACAGCGGGACGAGCCCATTCTCTCCCAAAAGTGGGGGGAAAAAAAGAAAAAAAACAAAACAAACGCGGCTCCCCCCGCGGTGCCGCGCGGGTGGTGCGGCCCCCTCGCTGACCCTACGAGAAGCCGGGCGAGCCCATTCCGCGGCGCGGGGGTGGGGAGGGAGGAACGAGGCCAAGGCAGCGGTTTCCTCTCACCTGTCATGGACGCCGCAAGCCCGGCCGGTGGCGGCCGTTCATCCCGGGAACCGCGGGGGGGGTTTTTTATTGCCCCCAGCCTTGTCCCGGTTCCGTTTCGTCCCGGAAGGAAAAAGGAGAAAGGAAAAAAAAAAAAATAAAAAAAAAGCGGCGGCGGAAGGGAAAAAAGGGCGCCCAAAATGGCGGCGGGGCCGTGAGGGGGAAGACTCCGCGCGCGCCTGCCCGGAGGGGGGCGCGTCGTCGTGACGTCATCACGCAGCGAGGGGGCGCGGCCACGTCGCGAAAGGCGGGAACGAGGAAAGGGGCGTGGCCTCCGCTGCTCTCCCGCCCGCCAGAGGGGCGCCACAGCCGCTTAATTAAAACTCATTTAAAAAAAAAATTCGCATAAATTAAAAGTTTATTAACACTTTCACTCTTTATTGCCCCCGCCCTCCCTCCTCCTCCAAAAAAAAAAGGCGGGAAAAGCGGGAGAATCCACCCGAAGCGCAGTGAAAAGACACGCCCCCCTGAAATTCAGGAAATTCCCGAATTCAGGGGAAAAAGCCACAAAAAATGGGAAAAAAAGCCCCAAATTCTCTTTTTTTTGCTGATTAAAAAGCCTCCCCCAGGGTTTTTTTTCACTTGCCCTGGATGCGGTTTTTGGGGGAAAAAAAAACCCAAAAAAGCAAAAAAAAAAAAAAAAAAAAAAGCAGTTTTTTGAGGTTTGCGACCGCAGCAGAAAAATAAAGAAAAAAAAGGAATTTTTGGGGGGAAAAAAGGAATTTTCGGGGGGTTTCCGGGAAGCCCTGTGGGGGTGATCGGGGCGGGAGCCAAATCACACGCGATTTAAGGCAATTTTGGGAATTTTTTTTTTTTTTGAGCACCTGTCGTGGTTTTTGGGAAGGATTTGGATTTTTTTAAATTTTTATTTTTGGGAAGCTGTTCCCAAAATTTCCTCCCCACCCTGAGGGATTTTTTTGGGGGAATAAAACCATAAATACGGGGAGAGAAGGGAGGGGGGGAAAAAAATCCCTGCAGAGTTGGGGGGGGTGAAAAAAAAACCAGGAAAATGGGAAATTTAAAAAAAAAAATTAGTTTTTTTCTTAATTAAACCTAATTATTTTTAATTAGGTTTATTTTTAATTAGGTTTATTTTTAATTAGGTTTATCTTTAATTAAACCTAATTAATTTTCCGTGTCCGGATTCCCAAATTCCCCCAAAAAAAAAAAATTTTTTAAAAAAAATTATTATTTTTTTTCTTCTCCCTCCCAAAAAATTTTTTTTTTTGGAAAAAGGGGGAAAATTCGGGGAAGGCAAAGGGAGGTTCTGGTGCTGGTTTGGCCTCGTTGATCCCATGGGATCTGCTGGGATCCACTGGGATCTGCCAGGAATCCCCGCTGCCCTCGGGGGGTTCTGATGGGAGTTCCAAGGGATCCGCCCCTTTCCCAGGGGATCCCAAACGGATTCCTGGTGGGATCCACCCTCAGGGGATCCACTCCCCAAGGGATCAAACACCGATCCCTGTCGGGATCCACCCTTTCCCAGGGGATCCTAAATGGATTCCTGTCGGGATCCACCCTTTCCCAGGGGATCCAGCCTCAATTCCAGCAGGATCCCTCATTCCCCAAGGGATCAAACACCGATTCCTGTTGGGATCCACCCTTTCCCAGGGGATCCAGCCTCAATTCCAGCAGGATCCCCATTCCTGAGGGATCAAACACCGACTCCTGATGGGATCTCCCCTGGATTCCCGACAGAATCCCCCCAATCCCGCAGCGCCAGTCCCAGCAGCATTCCCAGCAGATCCCCAACAGGTGGGTCCCCGCCGGGTGGATCCCCCCGTGGGCTGGCTGGCTGGATCAGTCCGGTGGGTGGATCCCCATTGGGCGGATCCCCATTGGGCGGATCCCCCGTGGGCGGGGTGGATCCCCATTGGGTGGATCCCTCGACGGGTGGATCCCCCCCGCGGACAAGCTGGGTGGATCAGTCCGGTGGGTGGATCCCCGTTGGGCAGATCCCCCTGCAGGCGGGCTGGCTGGGTCAGTCTGGTGGGTGGATCCCAGCAGGTGGATCCCCCGTGGGCAGGCGGGCTGGATCAGTCCGGTGGGTGGATCCCCATTGGGTGGATCCCCATTGGGCGGATCCCCCCCGCGGGCTGGCTGGCTGGATCAGTCCGGTGGGTGGATCCCCATTGGGTGGATCCCTCAGTGGGTGGACCCCCAGCAGGTGGATCCCTGTTGGGTGGATCCCCCCCGCGGGTGGGCTGGGTGGATCAGTCCAGTGGGTGGATCCCCGTTGGGTGGATCCCTCAGTGGGTGGATCCCCATCGGGTGGATCCCTCGGTGGGGCGGATCCCCCTGCAGGCAGGCTGTGTGGATCAGTCCAATGGGTGGATCCCCAGCAGGCAGATCCCTGTTGGGTGGATCCCTCTGCAGGCAGGCCGGGTGGCTCAGTCTGGTGGGTGGATCCCCATTGGGCGGATCCCCATCGGGTGGATCCCCCCGCGGGTTGGCTGGCTGTGTGGATCAGTCCAGTGGGTGGATCCCTTGCTGGGTGGATCCCCATTGGGTGGATCCCCCCGTGGGCAGGCAGGCTGGGTGGATCCCTTGGCGGGTAGATCCCTCGGTGGGTAGATCCCCATTGGGCGGATCCCCCCATGGGCAGGCAGGCAGGCTGGATCAGTCCAGTGGGTGGATCCTCGTTGGGTGGATCCCAGTTGGGCGGATCCCTCGCTGGGTGGATCCCCCCACGGCCGGGCTGGCTGGCTGGATCAGTCCGGTGGGTGGATCCCTTGGTGGGTGGATCCCTCAGTGGGCAGATCCCCATCGGGCGGATCCCCCCGCGGCCGGCCGTGCCGTGCGTCTCAATCCGGTTTCCGTCCCAGGCGGCGGAAGACGCTGTGCGGGTCCCCTGCGCAGGAGCTGCTGACCTTGCCGCAGCCCCAGCCCACCGAGCTGGAGACGGCTCCGTCCTGCGCCTCCCCCCGGCCCGGAGAGCTTCCGGAACCTTCCCGGCACTGCCGCCGCCGCTTCAGCACGCCGGCGTAGGGCAGCGCCTCCCCGGGATCCTCCTCATCCTCCTCATCCTCATCCTGGCGATCCCGGCTCTCCGGGGCCTCCCCCAGGCGGCTGAAGACCCCCGAGGGCTGTGGGGGAGGGGGAGAGCGCTGGGGATCGATTCCCACCCCGGATCCCGGCGGATTCTCTCGCCCTGGATCCAATCGGATCCTCAGCAGGTTCTCCTGCGCTGGATCCCAGCGCCGCTGGATCCTGAGCCCTCTGGATTTTGGGTCCTTCCCTCTCCCTGGATCTCGTTCCCTCTGATTCTGGATCCTTTCCCCCCCCCTGGATTCTGAATCCTTTCCTTCCCTGGATTCTGGATCCTTCCCTTCCCTGGATTCTGGATCCTTTTCCCCCTGGATCTTGATCCCTCTGGATCCCAGGCTCTTCCCTCCCTGGATCTCGTTTCCTCTGGATTCTGGATCCTTTTCCACTCTAGATCTTGTTCTCCCCTGGATCCTGATCTTTGGATTCTGGATCCTTTTCCCTCTTGGATTGTGGATCCTTTTCTCTCCTGGATTTTCTTCCCCTGGATCCCACAGCCCCTGGATCCCGATCCCTCTGGACCCTGGGCTCTTCCCTCCCTGAATCTCGTTCCTTCTGGATTCTGGATCCTTTTTCCCTCCTGGATCTTCTTCTCCCTGGATTCTGATCCCCGGATTCTGGATCCTTTCCCTCCTGGATCCCACCTCCCCTGGATCCCGGGCTCCTCCCTCCCTGGATCTCATTCCCTCTGGATTCTGGATCCTTTTCCCCCTGGATTCTGGATCCTTTTTCTCCCTGTAGATCTTCTTCTCCCTGGATCTCGATCCCTGGATTCCGGATCCTTTTCCCTCCTGGATCTCATCCCGCCCTGGATCCTTTCCCCGCCCCTCCAGGATCCCAGATCCGCCCCCAAGCCCAGATCCCACCCCCGCTGGATCCCCTCCCCATACAGGATCCCTCAGGATCCCTCGGGATCCCTTCCCGATCCCTCACCTTCCCTGCCGTGGCTGCGGCCGCCTTGGCCTCGGCTCCCAGCCGCTGGAACACCGACGTCCGGGCCAGACCTGCGGGGGCCGAAGGGAAAAAATGGGAACTTTGGGAGGAAAAATTGGGAATTTCGGGGGAAAAATTGGGAATTTCGGGAAAAAAATGGGAATTTTGGGGGGAAAAACGGGAATTTCGGGGGGGAAACTGAGAATTTTGGGGAAAAAATGGGAATTTTGGGGAGGAAACTGGGAATTCTGGGGGGAAACTGGGAATTTTGGGGAAAAAAAAAGGGAATTTTGGGGAAAAAAACCTGGGAATTTTGGGGGAAAAAAGTGGGAATTTTGGGGGAAAAATTGGGAATTCTGGGGAGGAAAAACTGGGAATTTTGGGGGGAAAAAATTGGGAATTTTGGGAGGAAAAATTGGGAATTTTGGGGGAAAAATGGGAATTTTGGGGGGAAAAAATGGGAATTTTGGGGGAAAAATGGGAATTTTGGGAGGGAAAAATTGGGGATTTTGGGGAAAAAATGGGAATTTTGGGAAAAAAAAGGGAATTTTGGGGGAAAAGTGGGAATTTTGGGAGGAAAAATGGGAATTTCGGGGAAAAAATGGGAATTTGGGGGGGAAAAATGGGAATTTTGGGAGGAAAAATGGGAATTTTTGGGGGGGGAAACTGGGAATTTTGGGAGGAAAAATTGGGAATTTTAGGAGAAAAAATTGGGAATTTTGGGGGGAAACTGGGAATTCTGGGGGGAAACTGGGAATTTTGGGGAAAAAAGAGGGAATTTTGGGGAGAAAATTTGGGAATTTTGGGGAGAAAAATGGAATTTGGGGGTAAAAATGGGAATTTTGGGAGGGAAAAATTGGGAATTCTGGAGGGAAAAATTGGGAATTTTGGGGAGGGAAAAAAGTGAGGAATTTTTGGGAAAAACTGAATTTTGGGTGGAAAGCTGTGGGAGTTTCAGGGAAAAAAAATGGAGGAATTTCAGGGGGAACGTGGGGATTTTGGGAAAAAAAAACAAGGGAATTTTGGGAAAAAAATCGCGGGAATTTCGGAAGAAAAAAGCAAAAATTTTGGGAAAAACCATGGGAATTTTGGGAAAAAAAAACCATGGGAATTTGGAAGAAAAAAGTGGGAATCTTGGGGGGGGAAAAGAAATGGGAATTTTGGGAAAAAAATAACATGGGAATTTGGGTGTAAAAGGTGGGAAGTTTGGGAAGAAAAAAGGAATTTTGGGAAAAAAAAAAAGGGAATTTTGGGGAAAAAAAAGTGGGAATTTTGGGGAAAAAAAACCATGGGGATTTCGGAAAAAAAACCATGGAATTTTGGGGAAAAAAACATGGGAATTTTGGAAAAGACATTGAAATTTTGGGAGAAAAATGGAAATTCTGGGGAAAAAACATGGGAATTTGGGAAAAAAAAAAAGTAAGTTTTTGGGAACAAAACATAAGAATTTTGGGGAAAAAAAATGAAAATTTTGGGGAAAAACCATGGGGAATTTTGGGGAAAAGAATGGGAATTTTGAGAAAAAACCATGGGAAATTTGGGGAATAAAGCATGGAAATTTTGGGAAAAAAAATGGAATTTTTGGGAGTAAAGAATGGAAATTTTGGGGAAAAAAACATGGGAAATTTGGGGGAAAAAAGAGAATTTTGGGGAAAAAAAGGGAATTTTGGGGAAAAAACCACAGGAATTTTGGATCTTCCAGGAAGGCAAATTCGGGATCCCTCCCCCCCTTTTCCAGGAGGTGAAATTCGGGGATCTCGGGGCCCCTCCCCCGGTACCTCTGGCCGCCTGCAGCTCCAGGATTTTCCGGGATCGCGCCGTGGTGCCCTTGGGCAGGGAGATCACGTACTTGCCCTCCATCTCGGCCGTCACCCGGCGCCGCTTGGCCGGCACCGCCGCCGGCACCGCCTCGGGCCCGGCACCGCCTGCGCCCGGACACGGCGGGGGAAAAAAAAGGGATCCAGGCAGAGGGGATCGGGGATCTGGGGAGCCTGGAGAGGCTGCTGGGGCTACCTGAGCCCTCTGCACCCAGCCCAGATCCCTCTGGATCACTCCCTGATCCCTCCGGATCCATCACAGATCCCTCTGCACCCAGCCCAGATCCCTCTGGATCCATCACAGATCCCTCTGGATCCATCACAGATCCCTCTGCACCCAGCCCAGATCCCTCTGGATCCAGCCCAGATCCCGCAGGATGGATCCCAGCTCCCTGAGCCCTCTGGACCTGTGCCAGATCCCTCAGGATCCATCACAGATCCCTCTGGATCCAGCCCAGATCCCTCCGGATGGATCCCTGATTCCTCTGGACCTGTCCCAGATCCTCCGGATCCATCCCTGATCCCTCTGGATCTACTCCAGATCCCTCTGCACCTATCCAAGATCACTGTGGATCCAGCCCAGGTCACTCTGGATCTAACCCAGACCCCTCTGGGTCCGGCCCAGATCCCTCAGGATGGATCCCAGCTCCCTGATCCCTCTGGACCTGTGCCAGATCCCTCTGGATCCAACCCCGACCCCTCTGGATCCACCCCAGATCCCTCTGGATCACTCCCTGATCCCTCTGGATGGATCCCAGCTCCCTGATCCCTCTGCATTGCTCCCAGATCCCTCTGGATCCATCCCTGATCCCTCAGGATCCGGCCCAGATCACTCCAAGCCCTCTGCACCCAGCCCCAGATCCCTCGGGATGGATCCCAGCTCCCTGAGCCCTCTGGACCTGTGCCAGATCCCTCTGGATCCGTCCCTGATCCCTCTGCACCCAGCCCAGATCCCTCTGGATCCGGCCCAAGATCCCTCAGGATGGATCCCAGCTCCCTGAGCCCTCTGGACCTGTGCCAGATCCCTCTGGATCCAACCCAGATCCTTCCGGATCCACCCCAAATCACTCTGGATCCATCCCTGATCCCCCCAGCCCCTTTGGATCAATCCTGATCCCTCTGGCTCACTCCCAGCTCCTCCCTGATCCCTCAGGATCACCCCCTGGTCCCTCAGGACGGATCCCAGCTCCGTGATCCCTCTGGATCCATCCCAGAACCCTCTGGATCACTCCCAGATCACTCCAAGCCCTCTGCACCCAACCCAGATCCCTCTGGATCCGTCCCAGATCCCCCTGGATCCGTCCCAGATCACTCAGCACCCACCCCAGATCCCTCTGGGTCCAGCCTAAATCACTCTGGATCCATCCCTGATCCCTCTGGATGGATCCCAGCTCCCTGACCCCTCTGGATCCCATCCCAGATCCCTCTGGATCACTCCCAGCTCCCTCCAGCCCCTTCTGCCTCCCCCCATCCCCCCCTCCCCCAGCACCTCCCCCCCACCAGATCCCCACCAGATCCCTCCCCTCCCCCCCCCAGCCCCCAGGGTGGGACATTTTGGGTGGAAAATTCCCCAAAATTTTGGGACCCCACCCCAACCCCCCCCACCCCCCCTTTACCGGCCTTGGCGGCTCCGTTGGCGACGGTGACGGAGATGCCGGTGCCGGGGGCGCCCCGGGGGGCTCGGGGGGCCGGATCCCGGCTCAGGCTGTTGGTGATCATCCTGCCGGCGGCGCCGCAGGGATCCCGGGAGGATCCCGGTGAGGATCCCGGGGTGGATCCCGGTGTGGATCCCGAGGGTGATCCCGGCGCGGCCCCGCTCGGCCGGAGCCGCCGGCTGCAGCGACTCCGAGGCCGCCCGGCACATCTCCTGTGGAAAATTGGGAATTTGGGGGCGTTTCCGAGGGGGTTGGAGGCTCCTGGATCCCAGAGGATCCCAGGGGATCCCAGGGGATCTCGGGGGATCCCAGGGGATCTCAGGGGATCCCAGCACGGGCCCCGTCTCGGCCGCCCGGCACATCTCATGTGAATCCCACGGAAAATTGGGAATTTGGGGGGGTTTCAAAGGGATTGGAGGCTCCCGGATCCCAGAGGATCCCAGGGGATCCCGGGGGATCTGGGGGGGATCCCGCACCTGCCTGTGGACCACCTTGGCGTGGCGCAGGATGGCGATGACGTCGCCCCACCACGGTGATGCCCAGCTCCTTCATCAGCTCCCTGGTCAGGTCCAGCAGCATGTTCTTGTGGATCCTGGGGAGGGGGAGAAGGCCCGGAGATCACCTGGGATCCACCTGGGATCCACCCGGGATCCACCCACCTGGGATCCACCCGGATTCCACTGAGATCCACCCGAAATTCTCCAGGATCCGCCCTGATTCCACTGAAATCCACCCAAAATCCCCCAGGATCTGCCAGATTCCACTGGGATCCACTCAGATTCCACTGGGATCCACTCAGATTCCACTGAAATCATCTGAAATTCCCCAGGATCCACCCAGATCCCACTGGAATCCACTTGAGCTTCCCCGGGATCCACCCTGATTCCACTGAAATCCAAGACTCCACCGAAATCCACCCAAATTCCACCTGAATTCACCCAAAATCCCACTGAAATCCACCCAAAATCCCCAGGATCCGCCCAGATCCACTGGGATCCACCAGATTTCACTGAAACCCACCCAAAATTCCCCAGGATCTGCCCAGATCCCACTGGAATCCACTTGAGCTTCCCCAGGATCCGCCCAGACTCCACTGGAATCCGAGACTCCACCGAAATCCACCCAAATTCCACCTGAATTCACCCAAAATCCCACTGAAATACACCCAAAATTCGCCAGGATCCACCCAGATCCCACTGGAATCCACCCAGATTCCCCCATCCCTGGCGGTCTCCAGGGGCATTTCCCCCCATCCCTGGGGGTCTTTTCCCCCATTCCCAGGGGTCTTTCTCCCATTCCTGGGGGGTCTCAAGCGTTTTTCCCCCATTCCCAGGGGTCTTTCCCCCCATTCCTGGGAGCTCCAGGAGTTTTTTCCCCTCATTCCTGGGGGTCTCCAGGGGTCTTTCCCCCCCCCTCCATTTCCAGGATCTCCAGGGCTTTCTTCCCATTCCCGGGGGTCTCCAGGAGGTTTTCCCCCCATCCGTGGGGGTCTTTTCCCCCATCCCCGGGGGTCTCCAGGAGTTTTTCCCCCATTCTTGGGGGTCTTTCCCCCACTCCCAGGGGTCTCCAGGGGTCTTTTCCCCCCATCCCCGGAGGTCTCCAGGAGTTTTTTCCCCCATCCCTGGGGGGTCTTTTCCCCCATTCCCAGAGGTTTTCCTCCATTTCCAGGATCTCCAAGAGTTGTTCCCCCCATCCCTGGGGGTCTTTCCCCCCCATTTCCAGAGGTTTTTCCCCCATTCCTGGGGGTCTTTTCCCCCCATCCCCGGGGGTCTCGGGGGTCCCGGGGTCTCTCCCCTGCCCTGACCTGTTATCCACGAAGGCCACGGCGTAGCCCAGGGCGGGGCCCGGGGGATCCCGGCGTCCTCGAAGACCGAAGCCACTCCGAGGTGGCTGGGAGAGGGAAAAAACGGGGAAAAAACGGGATTTGGGAGGTGAAAAATGGGATTTGGGGGGTGAAAAATGGGATTTGGGAGGGAGAAAATGGGGTTTGGGGTGAAAAATGGATTTTGGGGTGAAAAAGGGGGTTTGGGAGGGGGAAATGGGGGATTGGGAGGGGAAAAAATGGGATTTTGGGGTGAAAAAATAGGATTGGAGAGGGGGAAATGGGGTTTGGGGGTGAAAAATGGGATTGGGGGTGAAAAAGGGGGATTGGGAGGGGAAAAATGGGGTTTGGGGTGAGGAAAATGGGGTTTGGGGGTGAAAAAATGGGATTGGGAGGGGGAAATGGGGGATTGGGAGGGGAAAAATGGGATTTGGGGGTGAAAAATGGGATTGGGGAGGGGGAAATGGGGTTTGGGGGAAGAAAAATGGATTTGGGGGGTGAAAAATGGGATTTGGGGGTGAAAAATGGGGATTGGGAGGGGGAAAATGGGGTTTGGGGTGAAAAAATGGGATTGGAAAGGGGGAAATGGGGTTTGGGGGCAGAAAAATGGGATTTTGGGGGTGAAAAACGGATTTGGGAGGGGGAAAATGGGGTTTGGGGGTGAAAAATGGATTTTGGGGTCAAAAATGGGATTGGTAGAGGGGGGAAATGGGGTTTGGGAGCAGAAAAATGGGATTTTGGGGGTGAAAATGGGATTGGAGGGGGGAAAATGGGATTGGGAGGGGGAAAAATGGGGATTGGGGGTGAAAAATCGGGATTGTGAGGGAGAAAATGGGGTTTGGGAGGGGGAAAATGGGGTTTGGGGACAGGAAAATGGGATTTGGGGGGTGAAAAATGGGATTGGGGGTGAAAAATCAGGATTGTGAGGGAGAAAATGGGGTTTGGGAGGGGGAAAATGGGATTTGGGAGGGGGAAAATGGGATTTGGGAGGGGGGAAAATGGGGTTTGGGAGGGGGAAAAATGGGATTTTGGGGTGAAAAAATGGGATTGGAAAGGGGGAAATGGGGTTTGGGAGAGGGGAAGATGGGGTTTGGGGTGGGAAATGGGATTTGGGGGCAGAAAAATGGGGTTTGGGGGGTGGAAAATGGGGATTGGGAGGGGGAAAATGGGGTTTGGGGGGGTGAAAAAATGGGATTGGAGAGGGGGAAAATGGGGTTTGGGGGCAGGAAAATGGGATTTGGGGGTGAAAAAATGGGATTTCGGGGCAGGAAAATGGGAATTAGGGGTGGAAAAATGGGATTTTGGGGTCAAAAAATGGGATTGGTAGAGGGGGAAATGGGGTTTGGGGGCAGGAAAATGGGATTTGGGGGTGAAAAATGGATTTGGGGAGGGGGAAAAATGGGGTTTGGGAGGTGAAAAAATGGGATTGGGGAGGGGGAAATGGGATTTGGGAGCAGGAAAAATGGGGATTGGGGGTGAAAAATGGGATTGGGGAGGTGAAAAATGGGATTTGGGGGTGAAAAAATGGGATTTCGGGGCAGGAAAATGGGAATTAGGGGTGAAAAATGGGGACTGGGGGTGAAAAATGGGATTGGAGAGGGGAAATGGGGTTTGGGGGCAGAAAAATGAGATTTTGGGGTGAAAAACAGGATTTGCGGGGTGGAAAATGGGGTTTGGGGGTGGAAAATGGGATTTGGGGGTGAAAAATGGGATTTTGGGGTCAAAAATGGGATTGGAGAGGGGAAAATGGGGTTTGGGGGCAGAAAAATGGGATTTTGGGGGTGAAAAAAATGGGATTTGGGAGGTGAAAAATGGGATTTTGGGGTCAAAAAATGGGATTGGAGAGGGAGAAATGGGATTTGGGGGGTGAAAAATGGGATTTGGGAGGGGGGAAATGGGGTTTGGGGGTGAAAAAATGGGATTTGGGGGTGAAAAACAGGATTTGGGGGTGAAAAAATGGGGACTGGGGGGTGGAAAATGGGATTTGGGGGGTGAAAAATGGGATTTTGGGGTGAAAAAATGGGGTTTGGGGGTGAAAAATGGGATTGGAAAGGGGGAAATGGGGTTTGAGGGCAGAAAAATGGGATTTGGGGGTGAAAAATGGGATTTGGGAGAGGGAAAAATGGGGATTGGGGGTGAAAAAATGGGATTGGGGAGGGGGAAAATGGGATTTGGGGGATGAAAAAATGGGGTTGGGGGTGAAAAATGGGATTTGGAGGTGAAAAATGGGATTTGGGGGGTGGAAAATGGGATTTGGGGGTGAAAAAATGGGATTTTGGGCAGGAAAATGGGAATTAGGGGTGAAAAATGGGATTTGGGGGTGAAAAATGGGATTTGGGGGGGGGATGGGCTGAGGAGGGGGCGGGGCAGCCCCGGCTCATTCCAGGCGTTCCCAGCTGTGCCGGGATTAACGGGGAGGGGGAGGGGCACGGAAAAGGGGGAGGGGCTTTGGCGGGATTTTGGGGATTTTTTCGGAGGGAATTTTGGGATTTTTTTGGAGGGGTTTTTAGGATTTTTGGATTTTTTTTTGAGGGATTTTGGGATTTTTTTTTGGAGGGACTTTGAAGGTTTTTTTTGGAGGGATTTTTTGGAGGGTTTTTGGGATTTTTTTTCGAGGAATTTTGGGATTTTTTTGGAGGGATTTCGGGATTTTTTTGAGGAATTTTGGGAACTTTTTTGAGGGATTTTGAAGGTTTTTTGGAGGGATTTTTAGGGTTTTTGGGATTTTTTTTCTGAGGAATTTGGGGTTTTTTTGGACAGATTTTGAATTTTTTTGGAGGCATTTTGGGATTTTTTTTTGAGGAATTTTGGGATTTTTTGGAGGGATTTTTAGGGTTTTTGGGATTTTTTTCTGAGGAATTTGGGATTTTTTTGGACAGATTTTGAAGGTTTTTTGGAGGCATTTTGGGATTTATTTTTTTTTTTTAAGAATTTTGGGATTTTTTTGGAGAGATTTTGAGGGTTTTTGGGAGGGATTTTGGGATTTTTTTTTGAGCGGTTTTGGAGGTTTTCTGAGAGATTTTGAGGTTTTTTTCGAGGTGTTTCGGGATTTTTGGAGGGATTTGGGAATTTTTTTTGATAGATTTTGGAATTTTTTTTGAGGAATTTTTGGAACTTTTTGGAGGGATTTGAGGATTTCTTTGGAGGGATTTTGAGGTTTTGACAGATTTTGAGGGGCTTTTGGGGGGAATCTCGGGGCGTTTTGCAGGGATTTTGGGGGGGCATTTTGGGGTTTTTTGGGAGGTATTTTGGGGTGTTTTTGGGGGGAGTTTTGGGGGGTCCATCCCTCACCCATGGCGCGAGCTGGATTTGGCAGAGCCGGATCAGACAGGAGATACCTGGGGGGTCAGGGGGGGCTTTGAGGGGCTGCCCCAAATCCCCAAAATCCCCCAGACCCCAAATCCCCCTGACCCCAAATCCCCCTGACCCCCCAGACCCCAAATCCCCCTGACCCCAAATCCCCCTGACCCCTCAGACCCCAAATCCCCCTGACCCAAAATCCCCCTGACCCCAAATCCCCCAAATCCCAAATCCCCCATCCCCCAAATCCCCCTGACCCCCCAGACCCCAAATCCCCCTGACCCCAAATCCCCCTGACCCCCCTGACCCCAAATCCCCCTGACCCCAAATCTCCCTGACCTCAAATCCCCCTGACCCCAAATCCCCCAAATCCCCCTGACCCCCCAGACCCCAAATCCTCCTGACCCCAAATCCCCCAAATCCCCCTGACCCCCCAGACCCCAAATCCTCCTGACCCCAAATCCCCCAAATCCCCCTGACCCCCCAGACCCCAAATCCTCCTGACCCCAAATCCCCAAATCCCCCTGACCCCAAATCCCCCAAATCCCCCTGACCCCAAATCCCCCAAATCCCCCTTTTCCCCCCATCCCCCAAATCCCCCTGACCCCAAATCCCCCTGACCCCCCAGACCCCATCCCCCAAATCCTCCTGGCCCCACAGACCCCAAATCCCCCTGACCCCAAATCCCCTTCTCCCCTCAGACCCCTCCTCAATCGCCCTTTTCCCCTCCTCATCTTCCTTTTTCCCCTCAGACCCTTCCTGACTCCTTTTTTCCCCTCAGACCCCTCCTCAAATCCCCTTTTCCCCTCAGATCCCTCCTCAATTCCCCTTTTCCCCCCTCCAATCTCCCTTTTCCCCCCCTCAAATCCTCCTTTTCCCCTCAGACCCTTCCTGACCCCTTTTTTCCCCTCAGACCCTCCTCAACCCCCTTTTCCCCCCTCAATTCCCCTTTTCCCCTCAGACCCCCACTCCCTCTCCCCGCCTCTCCCCACAGCGCCCCTCTCCCGCTCCCCCCCCGTTCCTCTCGCTCCCTCCCGCTCCTCCCTCACCCTCAGACCCCTCAAACCCCCTCAGACCCCCCAGACCCCCCTCAAACCCCTCACGCCCCCTCAGACCCCCTCAGACCCCTCCTTTCCCGCCCTTTTTTTTCCCCCCCCTCACCTCCCCCGCCTCATCCCGCGGCCCCCCACCGGAAAGCGCCGGAAGTGACGTCACCGCGCCGGGAAAGAAGGCGGGGCCGGGGCAGCGCGAGCGCCGCCGAGCCACGGAAGGGCGCCCCCCCGCGGACGGAGCGTGAGGGCGCTGCTGGACGGTACCAAGGGCGGGGGGGGCGGGGGGGGGGACGAGACCGCGAAACTGCCCAAAACTTCCCTAAAAACCGGCCCGAAACTGCCCAAAAACCGCCCCGAAACTGCCCAAAAACTTCCCTAAAAACCGCCCCGAAACTGCCCAAAAACTGCCCCGAAACTGCCCAAAAACTTCCCCAAAAACCGCCCGAAACTGCCCAAAAACTTCCCTAAAAACCGCTCCGAAACTGCCCAAAAACCGGCCCGAACTGCCCAAAAACTTCCCCAAAAACCGGCCCGAAACTGCCCAAAAACCGCCCCGAAACTGCCCAAAAACCGGCCCGAAACTGCCCAAAAACTTCCCCAAAAAACCGCTCCGAAACTGCCCAAAAACCGGCCCGAAACTGCCCAAAAACCGCTCCGAAACTGCCCCGAAACTGCCCAAAAACTTCCCCAAAAACCGCCCCGAAACTGCCCAAAAACCGGCCCGAAACTGCCCAAAAACTTCCCCAAAAACCGGCCCGAAACTGCCCAAAAACCGCCCCGAAACTGCCCAAAAACTTCCCCAAAAACCGGCCGAAACTGCCCAAAAACCGCCCCGAAACTGCCCAAAAACCGGCCCGAAACTGCCCAAAAACTTCCCCAAAAGCCGCCCCGAAACTGCCCCAAAACCGCCCCGAAACTGCCCAAAAACTTCCCCAAAAACCGCCCCGAAACTGCCCAAAAACTTCCCCAAAACGGCTCCGAAACTGCCCAAAACCCGGCCCGAAAGTGCCCAAAAAACTTCCCTAAAACCGGCCCGAAACTGCCAAAAACCGGCCCGAAACTGCCCAAAAACGGCCCGAAACTGCCCAAAAACTTCTCCAAAAACTTCCCCAAAAACCGCCCCGAAACTGCCCCAAAACCGCTTCGAAACTGCCCCGAAAACTTCCCCCAAAACGGCTCCGAAACTGCCCAAAAACTTCCCCAAAACCGCCCCGAAACTGCCCAAAAACCGCCCCGAAAATGCTCAAAAACTTCCCCAAAAACCGCCCCGAAACTGCCCAAAAACCGCCTCGAAACTGCCCAAAAACTTCCCCAAAAAACCGGCCCGAAACTGCCCAAAAACCGCCCTGAACTGCCCAAAAACTTCCCCTAAAACCGGCTCGAAACTGCCCAAAAACTTCCCTAAAACCGGCCCGAAACTGCCCAAAAACCGGCCCGAAACTGCCCAAAAACTTCCCAAAAACCGCCCCGAAAATGCTCAAAAACTTCCCCAAAACCGCCTCGAAACTGCCCAAAAACTTCCCCAAAAACTGGCCCGAATGTGTCCCTAAATTGGCCCCAAAATGTCCCCAAATGTGTCCCCAAATTAGCCCCAAAAATGGCCCCAAATTGGCCCCAAATGTGTCCCCAAAATGGCCCCAATGTGTCCCCAAATTGGCCCCAAAATGGCCCCAAATGTGTCCCCAAATTGGCCCCAAAATGGCCCCAAATGTGTCCCCAAATTTGCCCCAAAAACTTCCCCAAATCGGCCCAAGTTGGCCCCAAATGTGTCCCAAACAACCCCAAAACGACCCTAAACGTGCCTCAAAAAAAAACCCCAAAAAAACCCCAAAAAAACCCCAAAAAAACCCCCCACAAACCCCCAAAAAGACCCCCAAAAAAACCCCAAAAACCCCCAAAACCCAAAAAAACCCCAAAAAACCCCAAAAAACCCCCAAAAAACCCAAAAACCTGACCCTAAACGTCTCAAAACCCCGGAATTCTCTGATTTTTTGAGGGATGGACCCCCAAAACTCCCCCAAAAACCCCCCAAAATTCCTCCCAAAAAAACCCAAAATGCCCCCCCCCCATTTCCCCTCCCCCCAAAAACCCCAAAAACCCAAACCCCGAAAAGGGGAGAGGTGAAAAATCCGGATTTTCCTGTTCCAGCCGGGAGCCGGGATGGGGCGGGACGGAGCCTACGTGCAGGTAAGGGGCCCAAAAA
>WQNJ02000439.1:0-45917 GCA_016584745.2 Phylloscopus trochilus trochilus | reverse complement strand
AATCCCCCAAAATCCCCCCAAAATCCGCTGTCCCCGCAGGCGCCCCCGGACCTGGAGCGCATCGCGGCCTCCATGCGCGCCCTGGCCCTGCGCGCCGGCGCCGACGGCACCGAAATGTTCGGGGACCTCCCCCGGCCCCGCCTGCTGGCTGCTGACCCCCAGTGACCCCCCCCAAAAAATTTAGGGAGCCCCCAAAAAAATCCCCAAAAAAATCGGGGAACGGATCCCGAAAAAATCCTGCGAAAATCCCAAAAAAATACCCCAAAAACCCCCAAAAATTAGAATTTTGAAGCCTTAAAGTGGGAATTTTGGGGACCCCCAGTGACGCCCCCCAAAAAAATTCAGGGAGCCCCCCAAAAAAATCCCAAAAAAAATCGGGGAATGGATCCCGAAAAAATCCCCGCGAAAATCCCCCCAAAATTCCCAAAAAAATGGAGTTTTGAAGCCTTAAAATGGGAATTTTTGGGGACCCCCAGTGACCCCCCCAAAAAATTCAGGGATTCCAAAAAAATCCTCCCAAAAAAAATCCCCCCAAAAATGGGGGAACGGATCCCGAAAAAATCCCCACGAAAATCCCAAAAAAATTCCCCAAAAATCCCCAAAAAATAGAATTTCGAAGCCTTAAAATGGGAATTTTTGGGGACCCCCAGTGACCCCCCCCAAAAAAAATTCAGGGATCCCCCAAAAAAAATCCCCAAAAAAATCGGGGAACGGATCCCAAAAAAATCCCCGCGAAAATCCCAAAAATTCCCCAAAAATCCCCCAAAAATAGAACTTTGAAGCCTTAAAATGGGAATTTTTGGGGTCTGGATGGGGACCCCCCCAATGACCCACCCCAAAAAAATTTAGGGAACCCCAGAAAATCCCCCAAAAAATCGGGGAATGGATCCTGAAAAAATCCCCGCAAAAATCCCAAAAAAAATCCCCAAAAATCCCCCAAAAATGGAATTTCAAAGCCTTAAAATGGGAATTTTTTGGGGTCTGGATGGGGACTCTTCAATGATCCCCCCAAAAAAATTCAGGGATTCCCCAAAAAATCCTCCCCAAAAAAATCCCCCCAAAAATGGGGGAACGGATCCCGAAAAAATCCCGCGAAAATCCCCAAAAAAATTCCCCAAAAAATGGAATTTGAAGCCTTAAAATGGGAATTTTTGGGGGTCTGGATGGGGACCCCCCAAAAATTTTGGGATCCCCCAAAAATTCAGGGATCCCCCCCAAAAAGTCCCCCCAAAATGGGGGAATTGATCCCAAAAAAACCCCACAAAAATCCCCGAAAAACCCCCAGAAAAATCCCAAAAATTCCCCAAAAAATGGAATTTCGAAGCCTTAAAATGGGAATTTTGGGGTTTTTTTTCCTGAAAGTTTTTGGGATTTTTCCTGAAAATTCGGGGTTTTTTTCCCCAAAAATTTGGCGGGGTTTCCCCAAAATCTGGGGGGGTTCTGCAAAAAATTCGGGTCTTTCCTGAAAATTTTGGGGGGTTTTCCCTGAAATTTGGGGATTTTCCCAAAAATTTGGGCTGTTCCCTGAAAATTTGGGTTTTTTCCCCCCAAAAAATTTGGGGTTTTCCCCGAAATTTTGGGGGGTTCCCCAAAAAAATTTGGGGGTTTTCTGCAAAAAATTTTGGGGGGTTTCTCTGAAATTTGGGGGTTTCCCTGAAAATTTGGGGGTTTCCCCCCAAAATTTGGGTTTTCCCCCCCCAAAATTTCGGGATTTTCCCCAAAATTTGGGGGTTCCCAGTGTTGGGGGTCCCCCCAAAATTGGGGAGGGGCCGCCCCTCCCCCACCAAGTGTCTTATTTGGGGGGGGTTCTCGCCCCTCCCCCACCTTGCACAAAAATTTGGGGACCCCTCCCAAAAAAGGGGGCGGGGTTTCCCTAAAGAAGGCGTGGTCTCTAAAAGGGGGCGGAGCCGGCCGAGTTTTGATTGACAGCTTCGGGTTTGAGCGCCCCCCAGCGTTTTGTACCAGATGTGGGCGGGGCCGCGAGGAAGCCCCGCCTACCTTTATTTTGTCCAACGCCGATTGGGTGACGCCCGCCGAGGCCACGCCCGCTTTGCCAATAAAGTGACGTTTGCGTTTTGAGCGCTGATTGGTTGAGAAGCGTGCGGGGGGCGTGGTTTCTCCGCCTTAAAGCGGCGACGCGCGAGTGGGGCCCGCAAGGGGGGGGGGGCGGGACTTAAAAGGGCAACAGCGGCTCCACCCCGCCCCCCAAAATCCCCAAAATTTGGGGCACCCCCAAAAATTCTCAAGAGTCCAGGGAATGAAGAAAAGTTTATTTTGGGGTGAAAGTTCTTTATTTGGGGAGGGGACGGGAGTTTGGGGGTTCCTGGGGGGTGAATAAAGGGAATTTGGGGATTTTTTGGGGGGGATTTTGGGGTTTTTTGGGGGGGATTTTGGGGTTTTTGGGGGGGATTTGGGGGGGATTTTGGGGTCCCCCTAGGCCTGCATCACTGGCCGGGATTTCTTGGCCTCCAGGGAGACCCCGGCCCCGGCAAAGCCGGTCCCGCCCTGGGGGGGGGAGAAAGGAAAGTGAGGGGGGGGGAGACCCCGAAATTCCACCCCAGACCCCCCAAAATTCCCCCAAAACCACCCCAAACCCCAAAATTCCCCCCAAACCCCTCTCTGACCTCCCCAAATTCCCCCAGCCCCCCCAAAATCTCTCCCAGACCCCCCGAATCTCCCCAAAATCCACTCCAGCTCCTCCCAAATTCCCCCCAGACCCCCCAAAATCCCCCAAAACCCCTCCCAGACTGCCCCCCAAAATCTCTCCCAGACCCCCAAACCTGGTCCCAGACCACTCCAAATCCCCCCAAATCCCCTCAGACCCTCCCAAAATCCACCCCAGACCCCCCCAAATCTACTCCAGACCCCCCCAAATCCACCCCAAATTCCTCCCAGACCCCCCAAACCCCTCTCAGATCTCCCCAAATCACCCCAAACCCCTCCCCGACCCCCTTGAAATCCACCCCAGATGCCCCAAATTGCCCCCAAACTCCTCCCAGACCCCCCAAAATCCACCCCAGCCCCTCCCAGACCCCCCGAGATCCCTTCTAGACCCCCCCAAATCCCCCCAGACCCCCCAAAATCCACCAGAGATCCCCGAAATCCCCCCCAAATTGCCCCCAAACTCCTCCCAGACCCCCCCAAACCCCTCTCAGACCCCCCCAAAATCCACCCCAAACCCCTCCCTGACCCCCAAAAATCCACCCCCGATGCCCCAAATCCACCCCAAATTGCCCCAAACTCCTCCCAGACCCCCCAAAATCCACCCCAGCCCCTCCCAGACCCCCAAATCCTTCCCAGACCCCCCAAACCTCTCTAAATCCCCCCCCAAATCCCCCCAAAGCCCTCCCAGACCCCCCGAGAGCCCTTCTAGGCCCCCCCAAATCCCCCAGACCCCCCCAAATCCCCCCAGACCCCCCCAAAATCCACCCAAGACCCCCCAAATCCCCCCAAACTCCTCCCAGACCCCCCAAACCCCTCTCAGATCTCCCCAAATTCCCCCCAAAACCCCTCCCTGACCCCCCAAAATCCACCCAAGACCCCCCAAATCCCCCCAAACTCCTCCCAGACCCCCCCAAACCCCTCTCAGATCTCCCCAAATTCCCCCCAAAACCCCTCCCTGACCCCCCCAAATCCACCCCAGACCCCCCAAATCTACTCCAGACCCCCCCAAATCCCCTCCCAGACCTCCCCAAATTCCCCCCAAAACCCCTTCCTGACCCCCCGAAATCCACCCCAGATGCCCCAAATCCCCCCAAATTCCCCCCAAATCCCCCCAAATTCTCTCCCTGACCCCCCAAATCCCCCCACCCTCTGCAGGACGATGATGTCGGCCTCGCTCAGGGGGCTCCCCGCTCAGGGGGTCTCGCATGTCCTTGCGGATCAGGCGCTCCACGCAGGCCAGGGTCACCACCGCGCCCCTGGGGGGTCACAGAGGGGTCACTCAGGGGTCAGGGGTCACTCAGGGGTCACTCGGGTCAGTCAGGGGTCACACAAGGGTCACTTGGGTCAGTCAGAGGTCAGTCAGGGGGTCTCTCGTGTCCCTGCGGGTCAGTGTCACCGCAGCGCCCCCTGGGGGGACAGGGAGGGGTCACTCTGGGGTCAGGGGTCACTCAGGGGTCACTCGGGTCAGTCAGGGGTCACACAAGGGTCACTTGGGTCAGTCAGAGGTCAGTCAGGGGGTCTCGCATGTCCTTGCGGATCAGGCGCTCCACACAGGCCAGGGTCACCACCGCGCCCCTGGGGGGTCACAGAGGGGTCACTCAGGGGTCAGGGGTCACTCAGGGGTCAGGGGTCACTCAGGGGTCACTGGTCAATCAGGGGGTCACTCAGGGGTCACTCGGGTCAGTCAGGGGTCAGGGATCACTCAGGGGTCACTCGGGTCAGTCAGGGGGTCTCTCGTGTCCCTGCGGGTCAGCGTCACCGCAGCGCCCCTGGGGGGACAGGGAGGGGTCACTCTGGGGTCAGGGGTCACTCTGGGGTCACTCAGGTCACTCAGGGGTCAGTCAGAGGTCAGGGGTCTCTCATGTCCTTGCGGATCAGGCGCTCCATGCAGGCCAGGGTCACCACCGCGCCCCTGGGGGGTCACAGAGAGGTCACTCTGGGGTCAGGGGTCACTCAGAGGTCAGTCAGGGGTCACTCAGGGGTCAGGGGTCACTCAGGTCAGTCATGGGTCAGGGATCAGTCAGGGGTCAGTCATGGGTCAGGGGTCACTCAGGGGTCACTCAGGGGTCAGGGGTCTCTCATGCCCTTCCTGATCAGGCGCTCCACAGATGCCAGCGTCATCACTGGGGGGATATGGGGTCACTCAGGGGTCAGGGGTCAGTCATGGGTCACTCAGCGGTCAGTCAGGGGTCAGGGGTCACTCAGGGGTCACTCAGGGGTCACTCAGGGGTCAGGGATCAGTCATGGGTCACTCAGGGGTCACTCAGGGGTCAGGGATCAGTCAGGGGCCAATCAGAGTTCAGGAGTCACTCAGGATCCCTCGTTGGTCACTCAGTGGTCACTGGTCACTTGGGTCACTCAGGTGAGGAGTCAGGGGTCACTCTGGTCACTCAGGGGTCACTCTGGGGTCACTCAGGGGTCACTCATCACTCATTAATCACTCAGTGGTCACTCAGGGGTCAGGGATCACTCAGGGGTCAGTCATTGATCACTCAGGGGTCACTCAGGGATCATTGATCAGTCATTGGTCACTCATTGGTCACTCAGGGATCAGTGGTCACACATTGATCACTCAGGGGTCACTCAGGGGTCACTCAGGGGTCACTCAGGGGTCACTCATTGATCACTCAGGGATCATTGATCACTCAGGGGTTGGGGTCACTCAGGGATCAGTGGTCACTCATTAATCACTCACGATGGCCGCAGCACGGCGCAGGGCGTGGCGTTGCCCAGCGGGTCTCTGGTCACTCATTGATCACTCATTAATCACTCAGGGATCATTGGTCACTCATTGATCACTCAGGGATCATTGATCACTCAGGGGTCACTCAGGGGTCAGTGGTCACTCAGGGGTCACTCATTGGTCAGTGGTCACTCACGATGGCCGCAGCACGGCGCAGGGCGTGGCGTTGCCCAGCGGGTCCCTGGTCACTCATTGGTCACTCAGGTATCATTGGTCACACATTGATCACTCATTGATCACTCAGGGATCATTGATCACTCATTGATCACTCAGGGGTCATTGATCACTCATTGGTCACTCAGGGATCAGTGGTCACTCAGTGGTCACTCAGGGGTCAGTGGTCACTCACGATGGCCGCAGCACGGCGCAGGGTGTGGTGTTGCCCAGCGGGTCCCTGGTCACTCATTGATCACTCATTGATCACTCATTAATCACTCAGTGGTCACTCAGTGGTCACTCATTGGTCACTCATGGGTCACTCAGGGATCATTGATCAGTCATTGGTCACTCAGGGGTCACTCATTGGTCACTCAGGGATCATTGGTCACTCATTGGTCACTCAGGGGTCACTCATTGATCACTCATTGGTCACTCAGGGATCATTGATCAGTCATTGGTCACTCAGGGATCATTGATCAGTCATTGCTCACTCAGGGGTCAGGGGTCACTCATTGGTCACTCATTAATCACTCATTAATCACTCATTAATCACTCACGATGGCCGCAGCACGGCGCAGGGCGTGGCGTTGCCCAGCGGGTCCCTGGTCACTCAGGGGTCACTCAGGGGTCACTGATCACTCATTAATCAGTCATTGGTCACTCAGGGGTCAGGGATCACTCAGGGGTCACTCATTGATCACTCATTGATCACTCAGTGGTCACTCAGGGGTCACTCATTGGTCACTCATTGATCACTCAGTGGTCACTCAGGGGTCACTCATTGGTCACTCATTGATCACTCATTGGTCACTCAGGGGTCAGTGGTCACTCAGGTATCATTGGTCACACATTGATCACTCATTGATCACTCAGGGGTCAGTGGTCACTCAGGGGTCAGTGGTCACTCAGGGGTCACTCAGGGGTCACTCATTGATCACTCAGGGATCATTGATCACTCATTGGTCACTCATTGATCACTCAGGGGTCACTCATTGGTCACTCAGGGGTCAGGGATCACTCAGGGGTCACTCATTGATCACTCAGGGGTCACTCATTGGTCACTCAGGGGTCAGGGATCACTCAGGGGTCACTCATTGATCACTCAGGGGTCACTCATTGGTCACTCAGGGGTCAGGGATCACTCAGGGGTCACTCATTGATCACTCAGGGATCATTGATCAGTCATTGATCACTCAGGGGTTGGGGTCACACATTGATCACTCAGTGGTCAGTGGTCACTCAGTGGTCACTCACGATGGCCGCAGCACGGCGCAGGGCGTGGCGTTGCCCAGCGGGTCCCTGGTCACTCATTAATCACTCATTAATCACTCATTAATCACTCATTAATCACTCACGATGGCCGCAGCACGGCGCAGGGCGTGGCGTTGCCCAGCGGGTCCCTGGTCACTGCACACACGTAGCGGTCACTGGGCTCTCGGGCCAGCAGCTGCCCCGCGCTCAGGCCGCTCTCGGCCGGGGTGAAGTGGACGCTGACCAGCTGGGCCAGGCGCAGCTTCCGCCCGGACATCGGGCACCGGACACTGCTGGCCTGGGGAGCCGTGTGGTCAGTCAGAGCCTGGACACCGACACCGGCACCCGAAATAGCCCAAAATAGCCCAAAATAGCCCAAAATAGGCCAAAACCAGCCAAAACTGACCAAAAACACCCAAAATAGCCCAAAACCACCCGAAATAGCCCAAAAACACCCAAAATACCCAAAAAACAGCCCAAAATAGCCCAAAACAGCCCAAAAACAGCCCAAAAACACCCAAAACTCACCAAAACCACCCAAAAACTGACCAAAAACACCCAAAATAGCCCAAAATAGCCCAAACCAGCCCAAAACCAGCCCAAACAGCCAAACCCCAAAAGACCAGAATCACCCCAAAATATCCCCAAAATACCCCAAAAACCACCCCAAAACCACCCGAAATAGCCTAAAACACCCAAAATAGCCCAAAACAGTCCAAAAGCACCCAAAATACCGCCCAAAATCACCCAAAATACCCCAAAAACAGCCCCAAAGCACCCAAAATACCCCAAAAAACAGCCCAAAATAGCCTAAAAACACCCAAAATATCCCAAAATAGCCCAAAAAACAGCCCAAAACAGCCCAAAAACACCCAAAATATCCCCCAAACAGCCCCAAAATACCCCAAAAAACAGACCAAAATCATGCCAAAACCACCCCAAAACCACCCAAAATATCCAAAATCACCCAAAATACCCCAAAACCACCCCAAAACAGCCCCAAAACAGCCCACAAACACCCAAAATAGCCCAAAACTGCCCAAACACACCCAAAATATCCCCAAACATCCCCAAATACCCAAAAAAGCCTAAAAACATCCCAAAATACCCCAAAAACACCCCAAAAAACAGCCCAAAACCACCCAAAATACCCAAAACCAGCCCAAAACCACCCAAAACTGACCAAAAACACCCAAAATACCTCAAAATGCCCCAAAACACCCAAACCAGCCCAAAATGGCCCAAAATGATCCAAAATAGCCCAAAATACCCCAAAACCACCCCAAATACTCCAAAATAGCCCAAAAATCACCCGAAATCCCCCAAAATAGCCCAAAACCAACCCCAAAAAACACCCCAAACCCCACAGGAACACCCAAAACCACCCAAAAATGGGCCCCAAACCACCCCAAATCCCACAGGAAGTGCCCCAAACACCCCAAAACACCCAAATATTCCCCAAACACCCCAAAAATCACCCGGAACGCCCAAAAATACCCCCCAAAAAAACCCAGCCCAAAACCACCCCAGCAACACCCAAAAACACCCCCCAAAAATGACCCAAAATCACCTAAAACACCCAAAAACACCCAAAACCCGCCCAGAGCCCCAGCCCGGTCAGTTGGTCACTCAGTGGTCAGTTGGTCAGTTGGTCACTCAGTGGTCACTCGGTCAGTTGGTCACTCAGTGGTCAGTTGGTCACTCAGTGGTCAGTGGTCAGTTGGTCAGTGGTCACTCAGTGGTCACTCGGTCAGTTGGTCACTCAGTGGTCACTCAGTGGTCACTCAGTGGTCAGTTGGTCAGTGGTCAGTGGTCAGTGGTCAGTTGGTCAGTGGTCAGTTGGTCAGTGGTCAGTTGGTCAGTTGGTCACTCAGTGGTCAGTGGTCAGTTGGTCAGTTGGTCCACTCAGTGGTCAGTTGGTCACTCAGTGGTCACTCAGTGGTCAGTTGGTCAGTTGGTCACTCAGTGGTCAGTTGGTCAGTTGGTCAGTGGTCAGTGGTCAGTTGGTCAGTTGGTCAGTTGGTCACTCACGGGTCTGTGCAGGCGCTCGGCCGAGGCCTCGGGGGTCAGCGATGGGATCCAGAAACTGGGGAGGGGCCCTGGGGGGGCTGCGGGGGAGGGGCAGCGCTCAGAGCCCAAAATCCCAAAAAATCCCAAAAAATCCCAAAAATCCCAAAAATCCCCAAAATCCCAAAATCCCAAAAATCCCAAAAATCCCAAAAATCCCAAAAATCCCCAAAAATCCCAAAAATCCCAAAAATCCCCAAAATCCCCAAAATCCCAAAAATCCCAAAATCCCAAAATCCCAAAATCCCAAAATCCCAAAAATCCCCAAAATCCCCCCAAAATCCACCCCAAATCCCAAATCCACCTCAACCCCCAAATCCTTCCGGACCCCCCCCCCCAAAATCCCCCAATTCCCGCCCTCAAATGCCCAAAATCCCCCAAAATCTCCCCAAAATCCCCCCTGACCACCCAAAAATCCCCCCAAACCCCCTCCCAAATTCCTCCAGCCCCCCAAATGTCCCCAAATTCCCGCAAATTCCCCAAATTCCCCCAAATTCCTCCCAAATTTCCCCCAAACCCCAAAATCCCCCAAATTCCGCCAAAATCCCCCAAACCCCTCCCCAAATCCCCCAGAAACTCCCAAATCCCCCCAAATTTCCCCAAAATCCGCCCCAAAACCCTCCCAAAAGTCCCCCCAAAAAACCAAAAATTGCCCCCAAAATCCCCACCCAAAATCACCAAAACAACCCCGAAAAATCCCCCCAAATCCACCCAAAATCACCCAAAATCCCCCAATTCCCCAAAATCCCCCTAAAATCCCTCAAAATCCTCCCCAAACCCCCCCAATCTCCCCAAAATCCTAAATCCCCCCGAATCCCCCCAAATTCCCACCCTCAAATGCCCCAATTCTCCCAAAATTTCCCCAAACCCCACCAAATCCCTCCCAAAATCCCCCAAAGTCTCCTCAAATCCCCCCCAAATTCCCCCAAATCTCCACAAATTCCCCCCAAATCCACCCAAGACCCCTCCCCAAACCCCCCAAATCCCCCAAAATTCCCAAAAATATTCCCCAAAATCTCCCCCAAATCCCTCCCAACCCCCCCAATTCCCCCAAATCCCCCCAAATTCCCTCCCCAAATCCCCAAAATATCCCCCCAAATCTCCCCCAAACCGTCCCAAATTCCCCAAAATTGCCCAAAATCCCCCCAAAATTCCCCAAAATCCCTCAAATACCCCCAACCCGCCCCCCAAACCCCCCCAAACCCCTCCCGATTTCCCAAAATCCCCAAAAATTCCCCCCAAAATCCCTCAAATCCCCCAAATCCCCCAAAATCCCCCCAAAATTCCCCAAAATCCCCCCAAATCCCCCAAAATTCCCAAATTCCCAATCCCCGCTCTCACCGCTGCCCCCCCCGGAGCTCTCCCCCCTCCCCAGGGGGGTCTCGGCCTCCAGGAACCCCCGCAGGGCCTGGGCAGCGCCTTCGTCCTGCTGCTGCTGCTGCTCCGGCGCCGCTGCGCCCGCTGCCGCTGCCAGGCCTGCCAAAAACACCCAAAAACAGCCAAAAATCACCCAAAATCACCCAAAAACGGCCAAAATCCGCCAAAAAAACGGCCAAAATCCACCCAAAATAACCCAAAATCCAACCAGGGAAACCCCAAATCCTCCCCCCGCTGCTGCTGCTGCTCCCGGCGCCGCTGCGCCCGCTGCCGCTGCCAGGCCTGCCAAAAACACCCAAAAACATCCCAAAATAACCCAAAAACGGCCAAAATCCGCCAAAAAACGGCCAACCACCCAACCAAATACCCCAAAATACACCAAGGACCCCAAAATCCCATCCCAAATCCCTCCCCCCGCTGCTGCTGCTGCTCCCGGCGCCGCTGCGCCGCTGCCACTGCCAGCCTGCCCCCCCCCCCCCCCCCCCCCCCCCCCCCCCCCCCCCCCCCCCCCCCCCCCCCCCCCCCCCCCCCCCCCCCCCCCCCCCCCCCCCCCCCCCCCCCCCCCCCCCCCCCCCCCCCCGGCCCCCCCCCCCCCCCCCCCCCCCCCCCCCGCTGGCTGCTGCTGCTCCGGCGCGCGCCGCTGCCGCTGCCGCTGCCAGACCACCCCAAAACACCCAAAACATCCCAAAAACAGCCCAAAATAACCCAAAAACCACCCAAAACCCAAAATAACCCAAAACGGCCAAAATCCGCCAAAAAATACCCCAAAATCCATCAGGGACCACCCAATCCTATCCCAAATCCCTCCCCCCCGCTGCTGCTGCTGCTCCCGGCGCCGCTGCGCCCGCTGCCGCTGCAGGCCTGCCAAAAACACCCAAAAACATCCCAAAAACTGCCAAAAACATCCCAAAAACGGCCAAAATCCGCCAAAAAACGGCCAAAAACAGCCCAAAATACCCAAAAATACCCCAGAATCCATCAGGGACCCCGAAATCCCACCCCAAATTCCTGGGGTTTTATCCCAAAATGACCCCCCTGCTGCGCCCACTGCCGCTGCCACGCCTGCCAAAAACACCCAAAACACCCGAAATACACCCAAAATATCCCAAAATACACCCAAAAACAGCCAAAAACAGCCAAAACCCACCCAAAATACCCCGAAATCCATCAGGGACCCAAAAATCCTGGGGTTTTATCCCAAAATGAACCCCAAAATTAATGCCCTGCTGCACCCGCTGCCGCTGCCAGGCCTGCCAGGAACACCCAAAAAACATCCAAAATCCACCCAAAATCCACCCAAAACAGCCAAAATCCAACAAGGGACCCCAAAATCCGGGGATTTTATCCCAAATTCCTGACTTCCCCTCCCCCCGCTGCTGCTGCGCCCGCTGCCAGGCCTGGGAAACACCCAAAAACACCCGAAATACACCCAAAATAACCCAAAACCAGCCAAAAACACCCAAAAATACCCCAAAAATCCTTCATCAGGGACCCCAAAATCCCACCCCGAATTCCTGAGCCCTCCCCCCGCTGCTGCTGCCAGGCCTGGGAAACACCCCAAACCATCCAAAATATCCCAAAAACATCCCCAAAATACCCCAAAATCCACCCAAAATACCCCAAAACTCGTTCAGGGACCCCAAAATCTGGCGGTTTGATCCCAAATTCCTGAGCCCTCCCCCCGCTGCCGCTGCTGCGCCCGCTGCCAGGCCTGGGAAACACCCAAAATACCCCAAAATACCCCAAAATCCACCCAAAATACCACAAAATACCCAAAATCCACCCAAAACACCCCAAAACACCCCAAAATCCACCCAAAAACACCCCAAAATACCCCAAAATCCACCCAAAACACCCGAAAATCCACCCAAAACACCCGAAAATCCACCCAAAACACCCCAAAATACCCCCCAAACACCCCAAAATACCCAAAAATACACCCCAAACACCCCAAAATACCCCAAAATCCACCCAAAATCCACCCAAAATACCCCAAAATCCTTCATCAGGGACCCCAAAATCCCCCAAAATCCCCCAAAATCCACCCAAAAACCTTCATCAGGGACCCGAAAATCCATCAGGGACCCCAAAATTCACCCAGGGACCCCCCAAATCCCATCCCAAATTCCCGGCGTTTTTTGGGGGATTGATTTTGGGGGATTTTTGGGGTTTAGGGTTGATTTGAGGAGATTTTGGGGGGCGGATTTTGGGGTTCCCCGAGATTTTGGGGTTTTTTGGGGATTGATTTTGGGGGACTTTTGGGGTTTTGGGATTGGTTTTTTGGGGTTTTGGGGACTGATTTTGGGGGCTTGATTCGGGGGGATTTTTGGGGTCGGTTTTGGGAATGTTGGGTTTTTTTGGGGATTGATTTTGGAGGGGTTTTGGGGTTCCCCGAGATTTTTGGGGTTTTTTTGGGGATTGATTTTGGGGGATTTTTGGGGTCTGATTTTGGGGTTTTTTGGGGATCGATTTTGGGGGGGGATTTGGGGGTTCCCCGAGATTTTTGGGGTTTTTGGAGGGATTGATTTGGGGGGATTTTTTGGGATCGATTTTGGGGTTTGGGGATTGGTTTTGGGGGATTTTGGGGTTTTGGGGATGGATTTTTGGGGTTTTGGGGATTGGTTTGGGGAGATTTTTTGGGGTTCCCCGAGATTTTTGGGGTTTTTGGGGTTGGAGGGATTTTGGGGTTTTGGAATTGATCTTGGGGAATTTTTGGGGTCTGATTTTGGGGTTTTTTGGGGAGTGATTTTGGAGGATTTTTGGGGTCTGATTTTGGGGATCGATTTTGGGGGGGGGGATTTGGGGGTTCCCCGAGATTTTTGGGGTTTTGGGGGATTGATTTGGGCGATTTTTTGGGATCGATTTTTGGGGCTTTTGGGAATGATTTGGGGGGATTTTGGGGTTTTGGGGATCGATTTTTGGGGTTTGGGGATCAATTTTGGGGGATTTTTTGGGGGTTCCCCGAGGTTTTTGGGGATTGATTTTGGGGGATTTTGGGGTGGGTTTGGGGGGGTTTTGGGGTTTTTTCGGGGTTTTGGGGGTGGGTTTTGGGGGATTTTGGGGATGGGTTTTGGAGGATTTTGGGGTTATTTTGGGGCTTTTGGGGGTGGGTTTGGGGGGTTTTGGGGTTATTTGGGAGGTTTTGGGCGTGGGTTTTGGGGTTCTTTGGGGTTTTGGGGGTGGGTTTTAGGGGATTTTGGGGATATTTTGGGGTTTTGAGGATAGATTTTGGGGTTTTGGGGTGGGTTTTGGGGGTTTTTTGGGGTTTTTGGGGTTTTGGGGATGGGTTTTGGAGGATTTTGGGGTTTTTTGGAGTTTTGGGGATGGGTTTGGGGTTATTTGGGGTTTTGGGGATGGGTTTTTGGGGTTTTTGGGGGTGGTTTTTGGGGTTTTTTGGGGCTCCCACCTTGGTCTCGCGGGCGATTTTGGATTTCTGGTGCAGCAGGAAGCCCACGATGGCCTCGCGCTCGTACAGGAACCCGTCCGGCCTGCGGGGATTGGGGGTTTTGGGGGTCCCGAAAAGTTTTGGGGTTTTTGGGGGTCCCGAAAGGTTTTGGGGTGGGGATTTGGGGTTTTGGGGTGGGAATTGGGGGAATTTTTGGGATTCCCAAGAGGTTTTGGGGTGGGGATTTGGGGTTTTTTTGGGGGCCCTGAAAGGTTTTGGGATTGGATTTTGGGGGAATTTTTGGGATCCCAAATGGTTTTGGGGTGGGGATCTGGGGTTTTGGGTGGGGATTTGCAGTTTTGGGGTGAGGATTTGGGGGTTTTTTGAGGGTCCCAAAATTTTGGGGTGGGAATTTGGGGTTTTTTGGGGGGGCCTCAAAAGGTTTTGGGGTGGGAATTTGGGGTTTTGGGGTGGGAATTTGGGGGATTTTTGGGCCCTAAAAAGTTTTGGGGTGGGAATTTGGGGTCCTAAGAGGTTTTGGAAGTGAGGATTTGGGGTTTTTTGGGGTCCCAAAAATTGTGGGTTGGGGATTTGGGGTTTTTTGGGGGGCCCCAAAAGGTTCTGGGGTGGGAAATTGGGGTTTTTTTGGGGTCCCAAAAGGTTTTGGGGTGAGGATTTTGGGGGTTTTTGGGGATCCCAAAAGATTTTGGGGTGGGGGTGACCCACAGGGTGTAAATTTTGGGTTTTTTTGGGGGGCCTCAAAAGGATTTGGGGGATTTTTTGGGGGCCCTAAAAGGTTTGGGGGTGGAGATTTGGGGCCCAGAAGGTTTTGGGGCAGGAATTTGGGGGATTTTGGGGCACCCAAAATGTTTTGGGGTGGGGATTTGGGGTTTTTTGGGGGTCCCAAAAATCTTGGGGTGGGGATTTGGGGATTTTTGGGGCCCTAGAAGGTTTTGGGGCAGGAATTTGGGGTCCTAAGAAGTTTTGGGAGTGAGAATTTGGGTTTTTTGGGGCCCTAAAAGGTTTTGGGGTGGGAATTTGGGGTTTTTGGGGTGGGAATTTGGGGTGTTTTAGGGACTGGTTTGGGGCCGTTTTTGGGGTTCTGTGGGTGTTTTTGGGATGGTTTGGAGATGTTTTTAGGGTGGCTTTGGGGCTGGCTTGGGGCTGATTTGGGGGTTTTTTGGGGTGGTTTTGGGTTTTTTGGGGTGGTTTTGGGGATTTTTGGGGTGGTTTTGGGGTTTTTTTGGGGTGGTGGTTTAGGGTTTTTTTTGGGGTGGTTTGGGGGTTTTTTTGGGGTGGTTTTGGGGGTTTTTTGGGGTGGTTTTTGGGGTTTTTTTTCGGGTGGTTTTGGGGTTTTTTGGGGGGTGGTTTTTGGGGTTTTTTTTCACGTGGTTTTGGGGTTTTTTCGGGTGGTTTTTGGGTTTTTTTCAGGTGGTTTTGGGTTTTTTTGGGGGGTGATTTTGGGTGGATTTCTGGGGTGGTTTTTGGAGCTCTTTCGGGGCCATTTTTGGGGCTGATTTGGGGCTGTTTTGTGGGAATTTTGGGGTGATTTTGGGGCTGGATTTGGGATTTTTTTGGGTTTTTTGGGCTTATTTTGGGGATATTTTGTGGGTGTTTTTGGGGATATTTTGGGGCCGGGTTTGGGGCAGCTTTTGGAGCAATTTTGAGGCGTTTTAGGGATTTTTGGGGCTGTTTTTAGGGTGTTTTTGGGATGGTTTTGAAGCGTTTTTGGGGCTGGCTTGGGGCTGATTTGGGGTTTTTTTTGGGGTGGTTTTTGGTTTTTTTTTGGGGTGGTTTTTGGGGCTCTTTCGGGGTCATTTTTGGGGCTGATTTGGGGCTTTTTCGTGGGAATTTTGGGGTGATTTTGGGGCTGGATTTGGGAGTTTTTGGGGCCATTTTTTGGGCTGATTTTGGGGATATTTTGTGGGTATTTTTGGGATATTTTGGGGCCGGGTTTGGGGCAGCTTTTGGAGCAATTTTGGGGCGTTTTAGGGATTTTTGGGCCATTTTTAGGGGGTTTTTGGGGCTGTTCTGGGATATTTTGGGGCTGTTTGGGGGCAGTTTGGGGCCGTTTTTTGGGCTGATTTTGGGATTTTTTTGGGGATTTTTTGGGGCCGGGTTTGGGGTGGTTTTTGGAGCGGTTTTGAGGCGTTTCAGGGTTGTTTTGGGATTTTTTGGGGCTGTTTTTAGGGTGTTTTGGGATGGTTTTGAGGTGTTTTTGGGGCTGGCTTGGGGCTGATTGGGTTTTTTGGGTGATTTTGGGGTTTTTTTGGGGTGGTTTTGGGGTGGTTTTGGGGTTTTTTGGGTGGTTTGGTTTTTGGGTGGTTTTTGGGGCTCTTCGGGGCCATTTTTGGGGCTGGTTTTGGGCTGTTTTGTGGGAATTTTGGGGCTGGGTTTGGGATTTTTTGAGGCTGTTTTTGGGGCGATTTGGGGCCGTTTTTAGGGCTGATTTTGGGATTTTTGGGGCTGTTTTGGGCCTGATTTTGGGGCCGTTTTGTGGATTTGGGGATATTTCGGGGTTGCCTTTGGAGTATTTTAGGGCCGTTTTGGGATTTTTTTAGGGGCGTTTTGGGGCAGTTTTTGGGGGGTTTGGGGCAGTTTTTGGGGCTATTTCTGGGTGGGTTTGGGGGTGTTTTTTGGGGCAGCTGTGGGGCTGTTTCTGGGGGTGTCCCAGGGCTGGGTTTGGGGCTGTTTTAGGATTATTTTTGGGGTGGTTTTGGAGAGGTTTTGGGGGTATTTTTGGGGCTGTTTCAGGATTATTTTGGGCTGGTTTTTGGGGGTGATTCCAGGTTGGTTTTGGGGCTGTTCAGGAGCATTTTTGGGCTGTTTTGGGGGTGTTTGGGGCTGTTTTAGGATTATTTTTGTGGTGTTTTTGGGGTATTCCAGGGCTGTTTTGGGGCTGTTTCAGGAGAACTTTTGGGGCTGTTCCAGGAGCATTTTTGGGTGTTTTGGGGGTGTTTCCGGGGCTGTTTTGGGGCTGTTTCAGCAGCGTTTTTGGGCTGGTTTGGGGGCTGTTTCAGGGGCTGTTTTCGGATTATTTTTGGGGTGGTTTTGGGATGTTTCCTGGCTGGTTTGGGGGCTGTTTCAGCAGCATTTTGGGGGTGTTTTTGGGGCTGTTTCAGGATCTGTTTCAGGATTATTTTTGGGGTGTTTTGGGGGTGCTTCAGGAGCGGTTTTGGGGTGTTTCAGGGGCTGTTTTAGGATTATTTTTGGGGTGTTCCAGGGCTGTTTTTGGGGGCTGTTTCAGGGGCTGTTTTAGGATTATTTTTGGGGTGTTCGGGGCTGTTTTGGGGCTGTTTCAGGAGCGGTTTTGGGGTGTTTTTGGGGGTATTTTTTGCGCTGTTTCAGGATTATTTTTTGGGTGTTTTTGGGGTGTTTCTGGGGCTGTTTTTGGGGCTGTTTCAGGATCTGTTTCAGGATTATTTTTGGGGTGTGTTGGGGGTGCTTCAGGAGCGCTTTTGGGTGGTTTTTGGGGTGGTTTTGGGGCTGTTTCAGATTTATTTTTGGGATATTTTTTTGGGTATTCCAGGGCTGTTTTGGGGGCTGTTTCTGGAGCATTTCTGGGGTAATTTTGGGGCTGTTTCAGGAGCTGATTCAGGATTATTTTTGGGGTGTTCCAGGGCTGGTTTCAGGGGTTGTTTCAGGAGCGTTTTTGGGCTGGTTTTGGGGCTGTTTCAGGATTATTTTTGGGGGTGTTTTAGGGGTGCTTCAGGAGTGGTTTTGGGGTGGTTTTTGGGGTGGTTTTGGGGCTGTTTCAGGATGATTTTTCCGGTGGTTTTGGGGTATTTCAGGGCTGTTTTGGGGCTGTTTCAGGATCTGTTTTAGGATTATTTTGGGGGTGTTTTAGGGGTGCTTCAGGAGCGGTTTTGGGATGTTTCTGGGGCTGTTTTGGGGGCTGTTTCTGGAGCAATTTTGGGGTATTTTTGGGGCTGTTTCAGGGGCTGTTTTAGGATTATTTTGGGGGTATTCCAGGGCTGTTTTGGGGGGCTGTTTCAGGAGCGGTTTTGGGGTGGTTTTGGGGGTATTTTTTGTGCTGTTTCAGGATTATTTTGGGGGTATTTTTAGGGTGATTCCAGGGCTGGTTTTCGGGCTATTTCAGGAGCAATTTTGGGACATTTTTGGGGCTGGTTTCGGGGCTGTTCCAGGAGCATTTTTGGGATATTTTTTGGGGTATTCCAGGGCTGTTTTGGGGCTGTTTCTGGAGCATTTCTGGGGTAATTTTGGGGCTGTTTCAGGGGCTGTTTTAGGATTATTTTTGGGGTATTCCAGGGCTGTTTTGGGGCTGTTTCAGGAGCGGTTTTGGGGTGTTTTAGGGGGTATTTTTGCGCTGTTTCAGGATTATTTTTTGGGTGTTTTTGGGGTGTTTTCTGGGGCTGTTTCAGGATCTGTTTCAGGATTATTTTTGGGGTGTTTTGGGGGTGCTTCAGGAGCGGTTTTGGGGTGGTGTCGGGGGTGGTTTTGGGGCTGTTTCAGAATTATTTTTTGTGGTGTTTTGGGGGTGTTTCCGGGGCTGTTTTAGGACCATTCCTGGGGTGGTTTTGGGGCTGTTTTAGGATCATTTTTGGGGTGGTTTAGGGATGTTTCCTGGCTGGTTTTGGGGCTGTTTCAGGAGCATCTTGGGGGTGTTTTTGGAGAGGTTTTGGGGGTGTTTTTGGGGCTGTTTCAGGATTATTTTTGGGTGTTTTGGGGGTGCTTCAGGAGCAGTTTTGGGATGTTTCTGGGGCTGTTTCGGGCTGTTCCAGGAGCATTCTCGGGATATTTTTGGGATGTTCCAGGGCTGTTTTTGGGGGTTGTTTCTGGAGCATTTTTGGGGTGTTTTGGGGCTGTTTCAGGAGCATTTTCGGGATATTTTTGGGATATTCCAGAGCTGGTTTTGGGGCTGTTTCAGGACCATTTCTGGGCGGTTCCGGGGCTATTTCAGGACCCTTCCCGGGGCCGTTCCGGGGCCGTTTCACTCACGTCACCACCGGGTCCCGGCAGGGCTGCAGGGACAGGCAGCAGCAATCGAAATCTTTGATGGCGTCGCGCCCCACGCGCACCCGCTGCGTCCCGTAACCCGAGGCCGCTGTCCCGGGAACGAAAAAAAAAACAAAAAAAATCCCGGTTATCACCTCCCCCGAGCTCCCCAAACCCACCGGGGCCGCCCCGTCCCCGCCTCACCGGTGTCCTTCTTCCTCTCGTGGTAGCTGTAAACCGCCCCCGCCGTGCAGTTCTTGCCGTGCCGGGTCATGGCCGCGCCTGGAAGGTTCTGGAAGGTGGAAAAACAACGTCAGGGGAGCGGACGGGAGGGTCCCGGGGGGGGGTCCGGGGCCCCGCGGCCGCCTCAGCGCCCGCTCCGGTTCGCCTCAGAGGAAGGCGGAAGTGGCGGACCGGAAGCGCGCCGATGGAAAAGGGTCCGGCTGGGAAGCAGCGCTTTGGTTCCGCCCGCTTGGAAGGTTCCGCTCGGTGGGAAGGTTCCGCCCGGTGGGAAGGTTCCGCCCGCTTCCTCTCGGCGCCCAGTTGCTCCCAGTACGCACCAGTTCAGCGCCTCCCGGAGCTCAGCCGCGCCTCCTCCAGCGCCCCTTCCGCGCTCTCACAAGGCGCCTTCCACCGGAGAGCCCCGGTCCGCTGCTGCCCCGCCCCTATAGGGGAAGAGCCCCGCCTCTTTTTCCGTCTATAGGCACGGTGGGGCCACGCCCTGACCCCGCCCCTCCCTTCTCTCCCGCCGTAACTCGCCCCGCCCCTTCCCGCCCATACAAAACGCTTGGCCACGCCCCTTCCTCGCCTATATACGCGGGTTGGCCCCGCCCCCTCAGGGCTCCCGCCGCGGTCTGGCCACGCCCCGTTTCCATATATGGCGATAAGTGGCTCCGCCCCTTTTCCTAGTAGAGACGCCACTTGGCCCCGCCCACTCAGGTCTCCCGCCACTGTCTGGCCACGCCCCTTCCCCCGCTTACGGCCGCGCTTAGCCCCGCCCCTTTCTCGCCCGTGGACATTGTCTCTCCCCGCCGCTTGCCCCGCCCCTTTTCCTTTTACGGCCAGGCCGCCACCACGCCCCTCTCTCCCTATTGGCCAGCCGACGCCCCGCCCTCCGCCCCGCCCCTCTCCCCGCGCTCCCGCCGCCGCGCGGCCCCGCTCGGGCCCCGCGCGGTGCACTGTGGGAGGAAGCGGCGGCGCGCGGCCCCGCTCCATCATGGCGGCTCCGTGAGCGCCCCCCGCCCGGCCGCCCCCCGGCCCCCCCGGCCCTCGACCCCCGCCCGGCCCCGGGGGGCGCCGCCCCCATGGACAGGAACTACCCGGCCGCCGGGTTCGGGGACCCGCTGAGCGCCGGGCCCGGCTGGAGCTACGAGCGCTCGGCCAAGGCCAGGTGAGGGGGGGGCTGTGAGGGGGGAAGGGGTCGCGGCGCCGGGGCTGAGGGGCGGGGGCTCGGGGCTCGGGGCTGAGGGGCCGGGGGTCGCTGGCAGAGGGGGGCGGCGGGGGAAGGGAGCGGGGGTCCGGGGGTTTGGGGGGGCCGGGGGCTCGGTCTGAGGGAGCGGCGGGCGGGGAGTGGGGCTGGGCGGGGGGTGTTGGGGCGCTGGGGTCCCGTCACACCGGGATTTGGGGCGCTGGGATCCCGTTACACCGGGATTTGGGGCGCTGGGATCCCGTCACACCGGGATTTGGGGTGCTGGGATCCCGTTACACCGGGATTTGGGGCGCTGGGGTCCCGTCACACCGGGATTTGGGGCGCTGGGAGCCCGTTACACCGGGATTTGGGGCGCTGGGAGCCCGTCACACCGGGATTTGGGGCGCTGGGAGCCCGTTACACCGGGATTTGGGGCGCTGGGAGCCCGTTAGACCGGGATTTGGGGCGCTGGGATCCCGTTACAGCAGGAATTTTTGGGGTGTCTGGGGAGCATTGGGATGCTGCTGTCCCGTTACACTGGGAATTTGGGTGTCTCAGTAGTATTGGGATGCTGGGATCCCGTTACACCGGATTTTGGGTGCTGAGATCCTGTTACAGCAGGAATTTTGGGGTGTCCCTGGAGCATTGGAGAGCCAGGATCCCTTTACATCAGGATTTGGGGTGCTGGGATCCCGTTACACTGGGAATTTTGGGGCGTCCCACCAGTGTTGGGATGCTGGGATCCGATTACATCGGGAATTTTGGGCGCTGAGATCCCGTTAGACCGAAAGGTTTGGGGTGTCTGAGGAGCACTGGGGCGCTGGGATCCCGTTACACTGGGAGTATTGGGGTGCTGGGATCCGATTACATCGGGAATTTTGGGCGCTGAGATCCTGTTGGACCGAGAGTTTTGGGGTGTTTGAAGAGCATTGGGGCGCTGGGATCCCGTTACACCGGGGATTTTGGGTGCTGGGATCATTTTGCACCAGGATTTAGGTGATGGGATCCCATTACACTGGAATTTGGGGCGCTGGGATCCCCTTAGACCGAGAGGTTTGGGGTGTCTGAGGAGCACTGGAGCGCTGGAATCCCGTTACACTGGGAGTATTGGGGTGCTGGGATCCGATTACATCGGGAATTTTGGGCGCTGAGATCCTGTTGGACCGAGAGTTTTGGGGTGTTTGAAGAGCATTGGGGTGCTGGGATCCTGTTACACTGGGAATTTTGGGGTGTGTCTGGAGTATTGGGGCGCTGGGATCCTTTTACACCCGGATTTGGGTGCTGGGATCTTTTTGCACCAGGATTTGGGGTGATGGGATCCCATTAGTGGGAATTTTGGCCGCTGGGATCCCTTTACACCGGGATTTGGGGTGCTGGGATCCCATTAGTGGGAATTCTGGGGTGCTGGGGTCTCATTAGACCGGGAGTTTTGGGGTGTCTGGGGAGCATTGGGGTGCTGCTGTCCCATTACAGCAGGAATTTTGGGTGCTGAGATCCCATTAGAGCAGGAATTTTTGGGGTGTCCCTGGAGCATTGGGTGCTGGGATCCGATTACATCGGGAATTTTGGCGCTGAGATCCCGTTAGACCGAAAGGTTTGGGGTGTCTGAGGAGCACTGGGGCGCTGGGATCCTGTTACATTGGGAGTTTTGGGGTGTGTCTGGAGTGTTGAGGTGCTGGGACCCTTTTACACCGGGATTTGGGGTGCTGGAATCCCATTGCACCGGGAATTTTGGGCGCTGAGATCTTTTTGCACCAGGATTTGGGGCGCTGGGATCCCGTTAGACCGGGAGTTTTGGGGTGTCTGGGGAGCATTGGGGTGCTGCTGTCCCATTACAGCGGGAATTTTGAGTGCTGAGATCCCATTACAGCAGGAATTTTGGGGTGTCCCTGGAGCATTGGGGTGCTGAGATCCCTTTACAGTGGGAATTTTGGGGTGTCCCACCAGTGTTGGGGTGCTGGGATCCGATTACATCGGGAATTTTGGGCGCTGAGATCCTGCTAGACCGAAAGGTTTGGGGTGTCTGAGGAGCACTGGAGTGCTGGGATCCCGTTACATTGGGAGTTTTGGGGTGTGTCTGGAGTGTTGGGGCGCTGGAATCCTTTTACACTGGGATTTGGGATGCTGGGATCCCGTTACACCGGGAATTTTGGGTGCTGGGATCTTTTTGCATCAGGATTTGGGGTGATGGGATCCCATTAGTGGGAATTTGGGGTGCTGGGATCCCCTTAGACTGAGAGGTTTGGGGTGTCTGAGGAGCACTGGGGTGCTGGGATCCTGTTACACTGGGATTTGGGATGTTGGGATCCCATTACATCGGGAATTTGGGGCGCTGGGATCCCTTTACACCAGGATTTGGGTGCTGGGATCCCATTAGATGGAGAGTTTTGGGGTGTCTGAGGAGCACTGGGATGCTGGGATCCCGTTACAGCAGGAGTTTTGGGGTGTGTCTGGAGTATTGGGGCGCTGGCATCGTTTTACACCCAGATTTGGGCTGCTGGGATCCTTTTACATTGGGAATTTTGGGGTGTCTGAGGAGTATTGGGGAGCTGGGATCCTGTTCCAGCAGGAGTTTTGGGGTGTGTCTGGAGTATTGAGGTGCTGGGATCTCATTACCCCGGGATTTGGGGTGCTGGGATCCCGTTACATCGGGAATTTTGGGTGCTGAGATCCCGTTACAGCAGGAATTTTAGGGTGTCCCTGGAGCATTGGGGTGCTGGGGTCCCGTTACACGGGGATTTGGGGCGCTGGAAATCCTTCACACTGGGAATTTTGGGGTGCTGGCATCCCTTTACACCGGGATTTGGGGCGCTGGGAGCCCGTTACACCGGGATTTGGGGTGTTTGAGGAGCGTTGGGGTGCTGGGATCCCGTTACACCGGGATTTGGGGTGCTGGGAATCCTTCACACTGGGAATTTTGGGGTGCTGGCATCCCTTTACACCGGGATTTGGGGAGTACCGGGAGTATTGGGGTGCTGGGATCCCGTTAGACCAGGATTTGGGGTGTCTGGGGGGTGCTGGGATCTCATTACACCGGGATTTGGGGCGCTGGGAGCCCGTTACACCGGGATTTGGGGTGCTGGGATCTCATTACACCGGGATTTGGGGCGCTGGGAGCCCGTCACACCGGGATTTGGGGCGTTGGGAGCCCGTTACACCGGGATTTGGGGCGCTGGGAGCCCGTTACACCGGGATTTGGGGCGCTGGGAGCCCGTTACACCGGGATTTGGGGCGCTGGGATCCCGTTAGACCGGGATTTGGGGCGCTGGGAGCCCGTCACACCGGGATTTGGGGCGCTGGGAGCCCGTCACACCGGGATTTGGGGCGCTGGGAGCCCGTTAGACCGGGATTTGGGGCGCTGGGATCCCGTTGCACCGGGATTTGGGTGCTGGGATCCCGTTACACCGGGATTTGGGGCGCTGGGATCCCGTTACACCGGGATTTGGGGCGCTGGGATCCCGTTGCACCGGGATTTGGGGCGCTGGGATCCCGTCACACCGGGATTTGGGGCGCTGGGATCCCGTTAGACCGGGATTTGGGGTGCTGGGGTTGCCAGCACTGGGATTTGGGGTCCCAGGGTGACACCGCTGCACTGGGGGCAGCAGGATTGGGGTGCTGGGGTCCCATTGTTCCAGGATTTGGGGTGTCCAGGGTTTGGGGTGTTCAGGGTTTGGGGTGTTCAGGGTTTGGGGTGTTCGGGGTTTGGGGTGTTCAGGGTCTGGGGTGTTCAGGGTCTGGGGTGTTCAGGGTTTGGGGTGTTCAGGGTTTGAGGTGTCCCAGGATTTGGGGTGTTCAGGGTCTGGGGGGTTCAGGGTTTGGGGTGTTTGGGGTGTCCCAGGATTTGGGGTGTGCAGGGTTTGAGGTATTCCATGGTTTGGGGTGTTTGGGGTGTTCAGGATTTGGGGTGTTCAGGG
Source organism: Phylloscopus trochilus trochilus (assembly GCA_016584745.2). NCBI lineage: Eukaryota > Metazoa > Chordata > Aves > Passeriformes > Phylloscopidae > Phylloscopus > Phylloscopus trochilus. The sequence continues at coordinate 21,993 of WQNJ02000439.1, read as the reverse complement.
TTTGAGGTATTCCATGGTTTGGGGTGTTTCAGGGTTTGGGGTGTTCGTTGTTTGGGGTGCTGGGGTCCCGTTGTACCGGGATTTGGGGTGTTCTGGGGTGTTCGGGGTTTGGGGTGTTCGGGGTTTGGGGTGTTCAGGATTTGGGGTGTCCCAGGATTTTGGGGTGCAGGCACCCCCCCCCAGCAGAGAGTTTCGGGGTCCCCAGGGTGAGGAGTCACTGAGGTGTGTCACACACAGGTGTAGGGGTGTGACACCTGTGGGTGTGACACCTGGATGTGTCTGTGTCACACCTCTGCGTGTCACACCTGTGGGGGGGGGGGTGTGTCACACCTGTGTGCGACTGTCACACCTGTGGCTGTGTCACACCTGTGGCTGTGTCACACCTGTGCCTGTGTCACACCTGTGTGTGGCTGTGTCACACCTGTGTGTGGCTGTGTCACACCTGTGTCCCCAGCCTGGCACAGGGGGAGGCTCTGTGACCCTGGAGGGTGTGACACACCTGTGTGACACCTGTGACACACCTGTGTCCCCAGCCTGGTGTATGGGGATGCTCTCTGAGGATGGTTGGGGTGTTTTGGAGGGGGTTTGTGACAATCCCATGTGACACCTGTGACACACCCGTGTGACGCCGCTGTCCCCTGTCCCCAGCCTGGTGTACAGGGAGGTGCTGTGACCGTGGGGGGGTTGTTTGGGAGGGGGGTGTGACACACCCGTGTGACACCTGTGACACACTTGTGACACACCTGTGTGACACCTGTGACACACCTGTGACACACCTGTGACACCTGTGACACACTCGTGTGACACACCTGTGACACACGGGTGTGACGCCGCTGTCCCCTGTCCCCAGCCTGGTGTACGGGGATGCTCTGTGAGGGTGGTTGGGGTGTTTTGGAGGGGGATGTGACACCTGTGTGACACCTGTGACACACCTGTGTGACACACCCGTGTGACGCCGCTGTCCCCTGTCCCCAGCCTGGTGTACGGGGGCTCGCGGGGGTCGCACCCTGACCCCGACCTGCTGCACCGGCAGCCTTACGGAGCCCCCCACCCGCTGCAGGGCTATGCGGCCAACCACCACCCGCCAGGTACGGCACCGCCACCGGCACCCGCTGTCACCTATTGTCACCTACTGTCACCTACTGTCACCTACTGTCACCCCATGTCACCCGCTGTCACCTGCTGTCATCTATTGTCACCTTTTGTCACCTATTGTCATCACATGTCACCCTGTGTCACCTACTGTCATCTATTGTCACCTGTTGTCACCTACTGTCACCTATTGTCACCCCATGTCACCCCACTGTCATCTATTGTCACCTGTTGTCACCTACTGTCACCTATTGTCACCCCATGTCACCCACTGTCACCCACTGTCACCTACTGCCATCTATTGTCACCCCATATCACCCGCTGTCACCTATTGTCACCCTATGTCACCCCACTGTCATCTATTGTCACCTACTGTCACCTACTGCCATCTATTGTCACCTGTTGTCACCTACTGTCACCTATTGTCACCCCATGTCACCTACTGTCACCTACTGTCACCCCGTATCACCCGCTGTCACCTATTGTCACCCTATGTCACCCCACTGTCATCTATTGTCGTCTGCTGTCACCCGCTGTCACCCATTGTCACCCCGTGTCACCTATTGTCACCTGTTGTCACCCCATGTCACCTATTGTCACCCCATGTCGCCTGCTGTCACCTAGTGTCACCTACTGTCGCCTACTGTCACCCCACTGTCATCTATTGTCACCTGCTGTCACCTACTGTCACCCATTGTCACCTGCTGTCACCTGCTGTCACCCACTGTCACTTATTGTCACTCGCTGTCACCTGCTGTCACTCCGTGTCACCCAGGGACACCCTGTGTCACCCTGACCGCCCAACACCATGACCCCAGGTCCCTGTGTCACCTTGTGGCTCTGATACCCCAACCCTGTGTCACCCCGGGGACTTTTTGTCCCCTCACGTTTCCCGCCCTTTTTCCCCTCACGTTTCCCACCATTTCTCCCCTCACGTTTCCCGCCCTGTTTCCCCTCACGTTTTCCGCCCTTTTTCCCTTCACGTTTTCCACCATTTTTTCCCCTCAAGTTTCCTGATATTTTTTCCCCTCATGTTTCCCACCATTTCTCCCCTCACGTTTCCCGCTCTTTTTTCCCCTCACATTTTCCACCCTTTCCCCTCACATTTCCCGCCATTTTTTCCCCTCATGTTCTCTGACAATTTCCCCTCATATCTCCTGCCAGTTTTTTTTTCATGTTTCTGCCCTTTTCTCCCCTCACGTTTCCCACCATTTTTTCCCCTCAAGTTTCCTGATGTTTTTTCCCCTCACGTTTCCCGCCATTTCTCCCCTTATGTTTCCCTCTCTTTTTCCCATCACATTTTCCACCCTTTCCCTTCACGTTTCCCGCCATTTTTTCCTCTCATATTTCCTGCCCTTTTCCCCACTCATATTTCCCACCCTTTTCTCCCCTCACATTTCACGCCATTTTTTCCCCTCACATTTTCCACCCTTTCCCCTCACGTTTCCCGCCCTTTTTCTGCCCTCACGTTTCCCGCCCTTTTTCTGCCCTCACGTTTCCCGCCATTTTTTCCCCTCATGTTCCCTGACAATTTTCCCCTCACGTTTCCTGCTCTTTTTGCCTTTCACGTTTACACCATTTTTTCCCCTCAAGTTTCCTGATATTTTTTCCCCTCATGTTTCCCACCATTTCTCCCCTTACATTTCCCTCGCTTTTTCCTGTCACATTTTCCACCCTTTCCCTTCACGTTTCCCGCCATTTTTTCCTCTCACATTTCCTGCCCTTTTCTGCCCTCAAGTCTCCTGCCCTTTTCCTCCCCGCACATTTCCCACCCTTTTTCCTTTCACATTCTCACCCTTTTTCCCACTCATATTTCCCACCCTTTTCTCCCCTCACATTTCACGCCATTTTTTCCCCTCACGTTTCCCGGCCTTTTTCTGCCTTCATGTTTCCTGCCCTTTTTCTCCCTCACATTTCCCGCCATTTTTTCCCCTCATGTTCCCTGACAATTCTCCCCTCACGTTTCCCGCCCTTTTTGCCCCTCACGTTTCCCACCATTTTTTGCCCTCAAGTTTCCTGATATTTTTTCCCCTCACATTTCCCACCATTTCTCCCCTTATGTTTCCCGCCCTTTTTCTCCCCTCGCATTTTCCACTCTTTTCTCCCCTCACATTTTCTGCCCTTTTTCCCCTCACGTTTTCCACCCTTTCCCGTCATGTTTCACACCATTTTGTCTCCTCATGTTTCCTGACATTTTCTCCCCTCACGTTTCCCGCCCTTTTCTGCCCTCAAGTTTCCCGCCCTTTTTCCCCTCACGTTTCCCGCCCTTTTCGCCCCTCACATTTCCCACCCTTTTTCTCCCCTCATGTTTTCCACCATTTTCTCCCCTCACCTTTCCCGCCCTATTTCTCCCCTCACTTTTCCCGCCCTTTTTTCCCTTCACATTTCACGCCATTTTTTTTTCCTTCCCCCCCATTTTTGTCACCTCCAACTTGCCCTCCGCTCACCCCAAAACCTCCCCGCTGTGTCACCACGACACCCCAGCCGTGTGTCACTGCAGCCCTGTGTCCCCGTGTCACCCTGACCCCGCGTCACCCTGACACTCTAAACGCCACATCCCTACCCCATGTCACCCCAGCGTTTTGTCCCCACGTCACCCCGACCTTGTGTCACCCCAACCCTGTGGCACTCTGTCATCCTGACCTTGTGCTACCTCCGTGTGTCCCTTTGTCGTCACAACCCCAAAGTCCCTGGGTCTCTTTTCTCACTGTGTCACCACCGTCCGTCCACACGTACCCAGGCGGTCCCCAAGGTGTCCCCAAGCTGTCCCCAGGGCTCTTAAAGATGCGGCCACACCACTCGGGGTCACCCTGAACTGTCCCCTCCATTCCCTCCATGGCATCTGCTGTCCCTGGGTGGGGGGGATCATGGCCGCAGTGTCCCCGAGATGTCCCCGAGGTGTCCCCGAGATGTCCCCAAGGTGTCCCCGAGGTGTCCCCAAGGCTCTTTGAGACAGGGCTATGCCACTCAGGGTCACCCCAAACTGTCCCCTCCATTCCCTCCATGGCATCCACTGTCCCTGGGTGGGGGCTCATGGTCACGGTGTCCCCAAGGTGTCCCCGAGATGTCCCTGAGGTGTCCCCAAGGCTCTTTGAGACAGGGCTGCACCACTCGGGGTCACCCCAAACTGCCCCCTCCATTCCCTCCATGGCATCCACTGTCCCTGGGTGGGGGATGTCATGGCCGAAGTGTCCCCAAGGTGTCCCCGAGGTGTCCCCAAAGCTCTTTGAGACAGGGCTGCACCACTCGGGGTCACCCCAAACTGTCCCCTCCATTCCCTCCATGGCATCCACTGTCCCTGGGTGGGGGGATCATGGCCGAGATGTCCCCGAGGTGTCCCCGAGGTGTCCCCAAGGTGTCCCCGAGGTGTCCCCGAGATGTCCCCAAGGTGTCCCCAAGGTGTCCCCGAGGCTCTTTGAGACGGGGCTGTGCCTCTCGGGGTCACCCCGAACTGTCCCCTCTGTTCCCTCCATGGCATTCGCTGTCCCTGGGTGGGGGAGGATCATGGCCGCAGTGTCCCCGAGGTGTCCCTGAGGTGTCCCCAAGATGTCCCTGAGGTGTCCCCGAGATGTCCCCAAGATGTCCCTGAGGTGTCCCCGAGGTGTCCCCGAGGTGTCCCCGAGGTGTCCCAAGGTGTCCCCAAGGTGTCCCCAGGGCTGTCGGGGCTCTTCGAGACGGGGCTGCACCACTCGGGGTCACCCCGAACTGTCCCCTCCATTCCCTCCATGGCATCTGCTGTCCCTGGGTGGGGGGTCATGGTCACGGTGTCCCCAAGGTGTCCCCAAGGTGTCCCCGCGGTGTCCCCGAGGTGTCCCTGAGATGTCCCAAGGTGTCCCTGAGGTGTCCCCAAGGTGTCCCCGTGTCCCCAGGGCTGTCGGGGCTCTTCGAGACGGGGCTGCACCACGCGGGGGGCGCGGCCCCCGACGCCTCGGTGATGAACCTGATCTCGGCGCTGGAGTCGCGGGGCCCCCAGCCCGGCCCCTCGGCCTCCTCGCTGCTCTCCCAGTTCCGCACCCCGTCCTGGCAGACCGGTGGGTCTGGGGGGGTCTGGGGGGCTCTGGGGGGGGTCTGGGGGGGTCTTTGTGCTGCCCTGCTCTTGGGGAGGGGGTTATTTTGCACTGGGGGGTCCTGATTTTGTCCTCTTGGGGGTTTGGTCTGCACTGAGGGGGTCCCAACTTAGCCCAGGCACCTTCTGCTTGCCCCAGGGCGTTCCCCGTTTACCCCGGGGGTCCCCACTTACCTCAGGGGCTCCCACTTACCCCAGGGGGGTCCTCATTTACCTCAGGGGTCCCCACTTATCTCAGGGGGTCCCCACTTATCTCAGGGGGGTCCCCATTTACCTCAGGGGTCCCCACTTATCCCAGGGGGGTCCCCATTTACCTCAGGGGGTCCCCATTTACCTCAGGGGTCCCCACTTATCTCGGGGGGTCCCCACTTATTCCAGGGGGGTCCCTATTTATTCTGGGGGGGTCCCTATTTATTCCAAAGTGTCCCCATTTACTCCTGGGGGGGCTCCCCATTTATCCCAGGGGTGACCCCATTTACCCCAGAGGGTCCTCATTTGCTCCAGGGACCCCCATTTACCCCGGGGGGTCCCGTCAATGGGGGTCCCCCATTGATTCCAGGGGGGGTTCTCTACATACCCCGGGGGAGTCTCGGGGTCCCCATTTACCCCAGGGGCTCCCAGCTCACATCAGGGGGGGTCCCCAATTACCCCAGGGGGGTCCCCACTTACCCCAGGGGGGTCCCCACTTATCCCAGGGGGGCCCCATTTACCCCACAGGGGTCCCTATTTATTCCAGAGGCGCCCCACTCATCCCAGGGGGGTCCGCACTTACCCCAGGGGCTCCCAGCTTACCCCGGGGGGGTCCCCACTTACCCCAGGGGGGTCCCCACTTATCCCAGGGGGGTCCCAGCTCACCCCGGGGGTGTCCCCACCTCCCCTCAGGGGGGTCCCCATTCACCCCAGGGGGGTCCCCACTTACCCCAGGGGGGTCCCCACTTATCCCAGGGGGGTCCCAGCTCACCCCGGGGGTGTCCCCACCTCCCCTCAGGGGGTCCCCATTCACCCCAGGGGGGTCCCCACTTACCCCAGGGGGGTCCCCACTTATCCCAGGGGGGTCCCAGCTCACCCCGGGGGTGTCCCCACCTCCCCTCAGGGGGGTCCCCATTCACCCCAGGGGGGTCCCCATTTATCCCAGGGGGGTCCCCATTTACCCCAGGGGGGTCCCCACTTACCCCAGGGGCTCCCACCTCCCCTCAGGGGGTCCCCGCTCCCCCCAGGGTGGTCTCCGCCCTTCCCCCGGGTTCCCACCGCCCCTGACCGCGGCTCCCCCTCCCTCCCTCGGCAGCCATGCACACTCCAGCTCCGGCCGAGCTCTTCATCTCGGGGGCCCTGCCGGGCTCGGGCACCTTCCCGTCCTCGTCGGCGCTGGGCCCGTACCAGCACCCGGCCTCCTTCGGGGGTCGCAGCTTCCCGGTGGGCTCTCCGCTGAGCCTGCCCGAGGCTGCCTTCAGCCCCGGCTCCAACGGGCTGCTGTCCCCGCACGACCCGCTGCTGCACATCAAACCCACGCAGCCCGCCGTGCCCTCCTCGCTGGGCTTCGACCGCCTGGGCTCGGCCGTGCTGGGCTCGGCGCTGCCGGCGCAGACCCCTCCGTACCGCCCGGCTCCCAGTTCCTCCCAGTTCAACCTGCTCTCGGCGCCGCTGCCCGCTCCTCCGGCCGAGCAACCCCCTCAGCTCTACAACGCTCCGGTTTTCGGCGGCGCCGGCGGCGGGGCTGGGGGAGGCGGCGATCGCGCCATATCGCGACAGGACAGCGTCATCAAGCACTACCAGCGGCCCGGCGGGGCTCAGCCGCAGCTGCCGCCGGCTCCGGCGCACAGCCTGCAGCATTACCTGAGCTGCGGCGGCTCCTACCAGCAGGTGCCGGCGCACCGCGCCCCGCTCTCCTGCAGCCCGCTGGGCGACCAGTCCCCGGCCAGCTCCGAGGGCTCGCAGCAGCAGCAGCAGCAGCCGCCCAAGAACGCCCCGCCGGCTCCTCGCCCCGAGCCCGGTTACCGCCCCATCATCCAGTCGCCGGCTTACTCGGGCGGCAGCGCGGCGGGCAACGGCGGCACGGCCGGCGGCACCGGCACCGGCACGGGCGGCAAGTCCAAGAGCTACTCGGCCTCGCGGCAGCCGCCGCGCTCCACCAACACGCCCAAGTGCCAGAGCAGCTACACGCCCAGCACGCCCAAGCCCAGCTCGGTGATCGCCAGCCAGTCGCCCGCTTACTCGCCGGGGCAGCAGAGCTTGCTGGCCATGGGGGGAGCGCCGGGTTACAGCGCGCCGGGAGCCCCGCAGAGCCTGGGCGGAGCGGCGCAGCCCGCGGGTGGTTTCAGCGCCGGGCAGGGCGGCGAACTGGCGGGCAAAGCCGGTGGCTACCAGGGCCCCGGGGGGCAAGGCGGCCCGGGCCAGGGTGGGCTGCAGCCCTGCGTCAGCGCCGGCGGCACTTACTCGCCCGAGCAGCTGCAGGCGCTGCCTTACGGCGTGCAGCCCGAGGGGGGCCAGGCGGGGGGCTACGGCCCGCCCGCCCCCTCGCAGGGTTTGCCCACGGCCAGCCCTTCGCTCAGCTACAGCACCGGCCACTCGCCCGCCATGCCCGGGCCGCCGCTGCCCTACGCCGGCCTGGGGGGCTCCAGCCCCTCGCCCATCATCCGGCCGCTGCAGTCGCCGCCGGCCGCCCGGCCGCAGAGCGGGGCGTCCCCCGGGCAGTCGCAGAAGTACCTGGGCTCGGTGCTGTCGCCGTCCTTCATGACCCCGCAGGGTTACGGCGGCGGCCCCCCGGGCGGGCTGGAGCAGCGGCAGGCGCCGCCGGCCCCCGGAGCGCCGCCCAGCTTCGGCAAAGGGGCCAAGGGCGAGGCGGAGCTGCTGGCGGCCGAGAGGAGCGAGGACGAGGATTTCCTGATCCAGCACCTGCTGCAGGCGCCCAGCCCGCCCCGGGAAGGGCTGGGGGGCTGCGAGGAGCGCCCCAAAGCCATGGGGGGCTACGGGGGGGCGCTGGGCAAGGAGGAGCGTTACCAGCTGCAGAGCGTCATCCGCCCCAACTCCAACCTGGAGGCGCCGCTGGAGCTGGCGCTGCTGAAGGAGAAGAAGAAGCCGGAGCGAGGGAAGGAGTTCCGCGGGGCCGGCGGCGGCGGGGGCGGGCGGCGGCGGCGAGGGGCTGGCGGCCACCTCGGTGGTGCACTACGGCCACCAGCCGCCGCCCACGCTGGACTCGTACGAGCTGAAGAAAGCGCCCGAGCACCTGGCCGGCGGCAAGGAGCTGGGGCAGGCGCCGCCGCCGCACTCCTACCTGCCCAAAACGCCCGAGCACGGGCGGCTGGTGGGCGAGGGGCCGCCGCTGGAGCCCCACAACCTCCTGCTGGACCCTGCGCCGGAGCTGGGGGGCTCGCTGCTGCCCTCGGTGCTGACCCACACGCAGAGCCAGCTGCACCCGCGGCCCAAGGGCAGGGCGCCGCTGGACGTTCACCTGCTGGAGCAGCAGCGGATGCCGCCGCCGCCGCCGCCCCCTCCTCCGCCGCCCCCCGCTCCCCCCTCGGCTCCCCCGGCCCCTCCAGCCGCCCCCTCGCCGCAGCTGCTGCTGGAAGCTCACCTGCACCAGGTGCGCTCGCAAGGGCTGGACCCCCAGGCCCCGCCGCCGCTGCCCCCCGACTCCATGGAGGTGCTGCCCCCTCCTCAGGAGATCCAGGACTTCCTGGAGCCGCCGCTGGGCTTGGAACCGCACCTGGGGCAGAGCGCGGGGGTGCAGGGCCCGGCCGGACACCTGCTGGACCCCGACGGGGGGGTCCCGGCCGTGCCCCCCGAGGCCAAGGACCAGTTCTCGGAAGGGGGCAGCCCTGCGGGGGGCAAGGGCCGCTTCGTGCCCCTGACCTCCATCTGCTTCCCGGACGCGCTGCTGCAGGACGAGGACCGCGGCTTCTTCCCCGGCATGGAGGACATGTTCGGCCCGCCGCCCGAGGATTTCCCCAAGCCCAGCGAGGAGGAGGAGGAGGAGGACGGCAACGCAACAGCGGCGGGGCTGGAGGCGCGGGCCGAGGGGCTGAAGCCGCCCCCTCCTTACGACATGGGCCAGAGTTACCCTTCCTTCTGCCCGCAGGACGGAGGGGCCGGCGGCGGGGACACCCCGCAGCTGGGCGGGCTGGAGCCCCCCAAACACGAGCTGCCCTCGACGGTGAACGCCGAGCCGCTGGGGTTGATCCAGAGCACGGGCGAGGGCGGCCCCAAAGCGCCGCCGCCGCTCAGCACGCCGCTCTTCTGCTCCTCCAAACCCAAGAAACTGCTCAAGACCTCCTCCTTCCACCTGCTGCGCAAGCGGGACCCCTTCCCGCCGCCCAAGAAGACCTACGCGCAGGAGTACGAGTTCGAGGACGACGAGGACAAGGCCGACGTGCCCGCCGACATCCGCCTCAACTCGCGGCGCCTGCCCGACCTGCTGCCCGACCTCATCTCCAGCTGCCGCCGCCCGCCGCTCACCCCCATGGGCGACATCGACTTCTGCCCGCACCCCGGAGCGCACCCCGCGCCCAAGAAGCGCGGCCGCAAACCCACCAAGCCCAAGAGGGAAGGACCACCCCGGCCAAGGGGCAGACCCAGGATCCGGCCCCTGGAACCGCCCGGGTTCCCCGAGGGAGCCAAGAGGCCGCGGGGCAGGGGGAGAGGCCGCGGCAAGAAGGGGGCGGAGGAGGGAGAGGGGCTGGAGCCGCTCAAGCCGCTTAAGGTGAGAGAGGGGAGGGGAGAACGGTGCCGGAATGCACCGAGTTTGGGGTGTTAGGGGGTTATTAGTGGTTATTGGTGGGTTATTAGTGGTTATTAATGGGTTATTAGTGGGTTATTGGTGATTATTAGTGGTTATTAATGGGTTATTAGTGGTTATTGATGGGTTATTAGTGGTTATTGATAGGTTATTAGTGGTTATTAGTGGGTTACTATTGGTTACTAATGGTTATTAGTGGGTTATTAGTGGTTATTGATGGGTTATTAGTGGTTATTAATGGGTTATTGGTGGGTTATTAGTGGTTATTATTGGGTTATTAGTGGTTATTAATGGTTTTTAGTGGGTTATTAGTGGTTATTGATGGGTTAGTAGTAGTTAGTAGTGGTTATTATTGGGTTATTAGTGGTTATTAATGGTTTTTAGTGGGTTATTAGTGGTTATTAATGGTTTTTAGTGGTTATTAATGGGTTATTGGTAGTTATTGATGGGTTAGTAGTGGTTATTGATGGGTTATTAATAGCCATTAATGACCTGGAGGCTGTCGAGGTGAGGAGTTGGGGCTTTGCTGAGCTCCAGACCGTGCAGATCAAACTGGGGTTCCCAGTACAGACCAGTAACCCCATTGCCTGTTCCCAGTACAAACCAGTGACCCCATTGCCTGTTCCCAGTATAAACCAGTAACCCCATCGGCCATTCCCAGTACAGACCAGTGACCCCATTGCCTGTTCCCAGTACAGACCAGTGACCCCACTGCCTGTTCCCAGTACAGACCAGTGACCCCATTGCCTGTTCCCAGTATAAACCAGTGACCCCATTGCCTGTTCCCAGTACAAACCAGTGACCCCATTGCCTGTTCCCAGTATAAACCAGTGACCCCATTGCCTGTTCCCAGTACAAACCAGTGACCCCATTGCCTGTTCCCAGTATAAACCAGTGACCCCATTGCCTGTTCCCAGTACAAACCAGTGACCCCATTGCCTGTTCCCAGTATAAACCAGTGACCCCATTGCCTGTTCCCAGTACAGACCAGTTACCCCATCAGGGGTTCCCAGTATAAACCAGTGACCCCATCGGCCATTCCCAGTACAAACCAGTGACCCCATTGCCTGTTCCCAGTACAGACCAGTGTCCCCATCAGGTGTTCCCAGTACAAACCAGTGACCCCATTGCCTGTTCCCAGTACAAACCAGTGACGCCATCGGCCATTCCCAGTACAGACCAGTGACCCCATTGCCTGTTCCCAGTACAAACCAGTGACCCCATTGCCTGTTCCCAGTACAGACCAGTGACCCCATCAGGGGTTCCCAGTACAAACCAGTGACCCCATTGCCCGTTCCCAGTACAGACCAGTGACCCCATTGCCCGTTCCCAGTACAAACCAGTGACCCCATTACCCGTTCCCAGTACAGACCAGTGACCCCATCAGGGGTTCCCAGTACAGACCAGTGACCCCATTGCCCGTTCCCAGTACAGACCAGTGACCCCATTGCCCGTTCCCAGTACAAACCAGTGACCCCATTACCCGTTCCCAGTACAGACCAGTGACCCCATCAGGGGTTCCCAGTACAGACCAGTGACCCCATTGCCTGTTCCCAGTACAAACCAGTGACCCCATCAGGGGTTCCCAGTATAAACCAGTGACCCCATTGCCTGTTCCCAGTACAGACCAGTGACCCCATTGCCTGTTCCCACCACAAACCATTAACCCTTTATCCCCCAACAGATCAAACTGGGGTTTCCAGCACAAACCAGTGACCCTGTTACCTGTTCCCAGTACAAACCAGTGACCCCATTACCCATTCCCAGTACAAACCATTAACCCTTTATACCCCAACAGATCAAGCTGGGGTTCCCAGCCATTCCCAGCACAAACCATTAACCCTTTATCCCCCCCACAGATCAAACTGGGGTTCCCAGTACAAACCAGTGACCCCATCACCCTTTATCCCAGCACAAACCATTAACCCTTTATCCCCTGCACAGATCATGCTGGGGTTCCCAATGAGGGTTTAGGGCAGGATCAAGGATTCCCAGCACCAACCATTAACCCTTTATCCCCCCCACAGATCAAGCTGGGGTTCCCAGTACAAACCATTAACCCTTTATCCCCCCCACAGATCAAGCTGGGGTTCCCAGTACAAACCAGTGACCCCATTACCCATTCCCAGCACCAACCATTAACCCTTTACCCCCCGCACAGATCAAGCTGGCCGTCTCCAAGCCGGACGCCCTCCCCTCGGTGCCGGTGCCGGGGGGGCTGCCCGAGGCTCCCCCCGAGGCCTCCCAGAGCCGCCCCAAGCCGCAGCAGCCGCAGCAGCACCCGCAGCACCCAGCCGTGCAGCAGCAGCACCCAGCACCCCTGCAGCAGCAGCAGCAGCAGCACCCAGCACCCACCCAGCAGCAGCAGCAGCCTCACCCACCTCGACCCCGCGAGGCCGAGGAGAAGCCCCCCGAGCTCAAATCCGGCTTCATGGCCTCCTTCCTGGACTTCCTCAAGTCGGGCAAGCGGCAGGCGCTGCCCCCCAGCCCCTCCAAACCGCCCCCCAAAACCCCCGGGGGACCCCCCGGCTTCGGGCCGGCGGTGCTGGAGGGGCCCGAGGGCGAGGGGCTGGTGATGGCCTGTCCGGCCTGCCCCGCCTGCCCCTCGCCCTGCAAGCGCCTGGACGAGGAGCTGAAGAGGAACCTGGAGACGCTGCCGTCCTTCTCCTCCGACGAGGAGGACTCGGTCAGCAAGAACCAGGACCTGCAGAAGAGCATCAGCTCGGCCATCTCGGCCCTGGACGAGCCCCCCGAGCGCAGGGAGCCCGAGCCGCACGGTGAGAGCTGCCAGGACCTGGGGGGGGGGACATAGAGACCTGCCAGGACCTTCCAGGGGTTTATACAGATCTTCCAGGGGTTCGTAGAGACCTTCCAAGGGTTCATAGGCACCTTCCAGGACCTGTCAGGGGTTCATAGGGACCTTCCAGGGGTTCATAGAGACCTTCCAGGATCTGTTAGGGGTTCATAGAAACCTTTCAAGGGTTCATAGAGACCTTCCAGGACCTTCCAGGGGTTCATAGAGACCTTCCAGGGGTTCATAGAGACTTTGCAGGACCTGCCAGGGGTTCATAGGGACCTGCCAGGATCTGTCTGGAGTTCATAGGGACCTTCCAGGACCTGCTGGGGGGTTCATAGAGACCTGCCAGGGGTTCATAGAGACCTTCCAGGACCTTACAGGGGTCCATAGGGACCTGTCAGGACCTGTCAGGGGTCCATAGGGAGCTGTCAGGGGTCAGTAGGGAGCTGCCAGGACCTGCAGAAGAGCATCAGCTCGGCCATCTCGCCCTGGACGAGCCCCCCGAGCGCAGGGAGCCCGAGCCGCACGGTGAGAGCTGCCAGGACCTATTGGGGGGAGCTGCCAGGGGTTCATAGGGAGCGCCAGGGGTTCATAGAGATCTTCCAGGACCTGCCAAGGGTTCATAGAGACCTTCCAGGACCTGTCAGGTGTCCATAGACACTCATCAGGCCCCTCATCTCCCTCCGAGCTCCCTTCCAGGACCTGCCAGGGGTGGACAGGGAGCTGCCAGGACCTGTGGAGAGCTTCAAGGGGTGCATAGGGACCTTCCAGGACCTGTCTGGGGTTCATAGGGAGCTGCCAGGACCTTCCAGGGGTCCATAGGGACCTTCCAGGACCTGTCAGGGGGCCACAGGGACCTTCCTGGTGTTCCCAGGGCCCATAGGGACCTTCCAGGACCTGCCAGGTGTCCATAGGGACCTTCCCAGGGCCCATAGGGACCTTCCAGGACCTGTCAGGTGTCCATAGGGACCTTCCCAGTGCCCATAGGGACCTTCCAGGACCTGTCAGGGGTCCATAGGGACCCTCCCAGGACCCTCCCAGGGCCCATAGGGACCTTCCAGGACCTGCCAGGTGTCCATAGGCCCCTCACCTCCCTCCCACCTCTCTTCCAGGACCTGCCAGGTGTCCATAGGGACTTTCTCAGGGCCCTTAAGGACCTTGCAGGACCTGTCAGGTGTCCATAGAGACCTTCCAGGACCTGTCAGGTGTCCATAGGGACCTGTCAGGGCTCTGTAGGGACCCTCCCAGGGCCCATAGGGACCTTCCAGGACCTGTCAGGGGTTCATAGGGACCTTCCAGGACCTGCCAGGTGTCCATAGGCACCTTCCAGGACCCTCCCCCCTCTCTAACCCCTCCCCCTTTCCCTCCCCCAGCCGCCCCCCCGCCGGAGGAGCCCCCGCCGAGCCCTCCCCCCGCCCCCCCGGGAGCCCCCCCAGCCCGACCCCCCCGGCCCGGCCGCCACCCCGGGGACCCCCCCGGCACCGACCCCGACCCCGCCCCCGCCCCCCCCGGCACCGGCACCGGCACCGACACCGGCACCGGCACCGGGCCCGGCACGGGGGGGCTCCCCCAGCCCCCCGGGGGGGTCCCCCGAGCCCCCCGAGCCCCCCGAGGGGCGGGCGCTGCACCTGGCGCAGAAGCAGGGGACGGCGGCCGTGTGCGGGGACACCAGCGACGAGGAGGAGAGCGGCGGGGAGGGCATCTTCAGGGAGAGGGACGAGTTCGTCGTCAGGGTGGAGGATATTCCTGCGCTCCGGGTGAGACTGGGGGGGACTGGGAGGGACTGGGAGGGACTGGGAGTCACTGGGATGGACTGGGAGCACTGGGAATGGGGCTGGGAGGGACTGGGAGTCACTGGGAGTGGGGCTGGGGGCATCTTCAGGGAGAGGGACGAGTTCGTGGTCAGGGTGGAGGATATTCCTGCCCTCAGGGTGAGACTGGGGGGGACTGGGAATGGGGCTGGGGGGGACTGGGAATGGGACTGGGAGTCACTGGGATGGACTGGGAGTACTGGGAGGGACTGGGAGCCAGGACAGGACACTGGGAATGGGGCTGGGGGCATCTTCAGGGAGAGGGACGAGTTCGTGGTCAGGGTGGAGGATATTCCTGCACTCTGGGTGAGACTGGGATGGACTGGGGGGGGCTGGGAATGGGGCTGGGAGGGACTGGGAGGGACTGGGATGGACTGGGATTGACTGGGGGGCTCTGGGGAGGGACTGGGTGTGGCACTGGGAGCACTGGGAGCAGCACTGGGAGGGCACTGGGAGCACTGGGAGGGCACTGGGAGCACTGGGAGGGCACTGGGGGCACTGGGAGCAGCACTGGGAGCACTGGGGGGGCACTGGGAGCACTGGGAGGGCACTGGGAGGGCACTGGGAGCACTGGGGGGCCCCACAGCCAGCACTGGTTTTTCACTGGTTCTGACTGGGAGGTTTTGGGGCCCTTTGGGGGTCCCTGGGGGGGATTTGGGGCAAAAACCCCAAAAATCGGGGGGGGGGGGGGGTGGATGGGTCTGGGGGGTTTGGGGCGGATTTTTGGGGGGATTTTGGGGGATTTTGGGGTTCTGACCCTCCCTGAGCCCCTTTTTGGGTGGAATTTGGGGGATTTTGGGGGGGATTTGGGGATTTTGGGGGGGAATTTGGGGGATTTTGGGGTCCAGAGCCCCCCTGAGCCCCTTTTTGGGGGGAATTTGGGGTTTTTTGGGGTTCTAACCCCCCCCGAGCCCCTTTTTGGGTGGGATTTGGGGGATTTTGGGGTTCTAGCCCCCCCTGAGCCCCATTTTGAGGGGAATTTGGGGATTTTTGGGGTTCTAACCCCCTGAGCCCCTTTTTTGGGTGGAATTTGGGGGATTTTTGGGGTTCTGACCCCCCCGAGCCCCTTTTTGGGTGGAATCTGGGGATTTTTGGGGTTCTAACCCCCCCTGAGCCCCTTTTTTGGGGGGAATTTGTGGGATTTTGGGGTTCTAGCCCCCCCTGAGCCCATTTTTGGGTGGAATTTGGGGGATTTTGGGGTTCTGACCCCCAAATCTCCCCCCAGCTGGCGCTGCAGACGGGCCGGGAGCCGCCGCCCATCTGGAGGGTGCAGAAGGCGCTGCTGCAGAAATTCACCCCCGAGATCAAGGACGGGCAGCGGCAGTTCTGCGCCACCAGCAACGTGAGTCACCCCAAAAAGGGCAAAAACAGGAAAAAAAAATGGACAGAAACGGCAAAAACAGGAAAAAAACCTTACAAAAAGGGCACAGAACGGGAAAAAACCTGACAAAAAGGGGACAGAACGGGGAAAAACCTGAAAAAAAGGGCACGAAACAGGAAAAAAAACTGATAAAAAGGGGAAAAACAGGAAAAAACCTGACAAAAAGGGGACAAAATGGGAAAAAAACCTGACAAAAAAGGCATAAAATGGGAAAAAACCTGACAAAAAGGGCACAAAACGGGAAAAAACCTGAGAGAAAGGGCACAGAATGGGAAAAAATGGCACAAAAGAGCACAAAACCCGACAGAAACAGACGAAAACGGCACAAAAACGGCGCAAAACAGCCCCAAAACAGACAAAACAGCAAAAAAACCAGCACAAAACCAGAAAAAACCAGCACAAAACAGGAAAAAAACCAGAAAAAACAGCCCAAACCAGCCCAAACCAGCCCAAAACCGCCCCAAAACCGCCCCAAACAGCCCCAAAACAGCCTCAAAACAGCCCAAAACAGCCCCAAACAGCCTCAAAACAGCCCCAAAACAGCCCCAAAACAGCCCAAAAAACAGCCCCAAAACAGCCCAAACCAGCCCCAAACAGCCCCAAAACAGCCCCAAAACAGCCCAAAACAGCCCAAAAAACAGCCCAAAAAACAGCCCCAAAACAGCCCAAACCAGCCCCAAACAGCCCCAAAACAGCCCCAAAACAGCCCCAAAACAGCCCCAAAACAGCCCCAAAACAGCCCCAAAACAGCCCAAAAAACAGCCCCAAAACAGCCCCAAAACAGCCCCAAAACAGCCCCAAAACAGCCCAAAAAACAGCCCCAAAACAGCCCAAACCAGCCCCAAACAGCCCCAAAACAGCCCCAAAACAGCCCAAACCAGCCTCAAAACAGCCCCAAAACAGCCCCAAACAGCCCCAAAACAGCCCAAACCAGCCCCAAACCGCCCAAACCAGCCCCAAACCAGCCCAAAACAGCCCCAAAACAGCCCCAAAACAGCCCAAAACAGCCCCAAACAGCCCCAAACAGCCCCAAAACAGCCCAAAAACAGCCCAAAAACAGCCCCAAACAGCCTCAAAACAGCCCAAACCAGCCCAAAAACAGCCCAAACCAGCCCAAAAACAGCCCCAAACAGCCCCAAACCAGCCCCAAACCAGCCCCAAACAGCCCAAACCAGCCCCAAACAGCCCCAAACCAGCCCCAAACAGCCCCAAACCAGCCCCAAACAGCCCCAAACAGCCCAAACCAGCCCAAAAACAGCCCCAAACCAGCCCCAAACCAGCCCCAAACAGCCCAAACCAGCCCCAAACAGCCCCAAACCAGCCCCAAACCAGCCCCAAACCAGCCCCAAACAGCCCCAAAACAGCCCCAAACCAGCCCCAAACCAGCCCCAAACCAGCCCCAAAACAGCCCAAACCAGCCCCAAACAGCCCAAACCAGCCCCAAACAGCCCAAACCAGCCCCAAACCAGCCCAAAACAGCCCCAAACCAGCCCCAAACAGCCCAAACCAGCCCCAAACCAGCCCAAACCAGCCCCAAACCAGCCCCAAAACAGCCCCAAACAGCCCCAAAACAGCCCCAAAACAGCCCCAAAACAGCCCCAAACCAGCCCCAAACAGCCCCAAAACAGCCCAAAAAACAGCCCCAAAACAGCCCAAACCAGCCCCAAACAGCCCCAAAACAGCCCCAAAACAGCCCAAACCAGCCTCAAAACAGCCCCAAAACAGCCCCAAACAGCCCCAAAACAGCCCAAACCAGCCCCAAACAGCCCCAAAACAGCCCAAAAAACAGCCCCAAAACAGCCCCAAAACAGCCCCAAAACAGCCCCAAAACAGCCCAAAAAACAGCCCCAAAACAGCCCAAACCAGCCCCAAACAGCCCCAAAACAGCCCCAAAACAGCCCAAACCAGCCTCAAAACAGCCCCAAAACAGCCCCAAAACAGCCCCAAAACAGCCCCAAACCAGCCCCAAACCAGCCCCAAAACAGCCCCAAAACAGCCCCAAACAGCCCAAACCAGCCCCAAACCGCCCAAACCAGCCCCAAACCAGCCCAAAACAGCCCCAAAACAGCCCCAAAACAGCCCAAAACAGCCCCAAACAGCCCCAAACAGCCCCAAAACAGCCCAAAAACAGCCCAAAAACAGCCCCAAACAGCCTCAAAACAGCCCAAACCAGCCCAAAAACAGCCCAAACCAGCCCAAAAACAGCCCCAAACAGCCCCAAACAGCCCCAAACCAGCCCCAAACCAGCCCCAAACAGCCCCAAACCAGCCCCAAACCAGCCCCAAACCAGCCCCAAACCAGCCCCAAACAGCCCAAACCAGCCCCAAACAGCCCCAAACCAGCCCCAAACAGCCCAAACCAGCCCCAAACAGCCCCAAACCAGCCCAAAACCGCCCCAAAACCGCCCCAAAACCGCCCCAAACAGCCCCAAAACAGCCTCAAAACAGCCCAAACCAGCCCCAAACAGCCTCAAAACAGCCCCAAAACAGCCCCAAACAGCCTCAAAACAGCCCCAAAACAGCCCCAAAACAGCCCCAAAACAGCCCAAAAAACAGCCCCAAAACAGCCCAAACCAGCCCCAAACAGCCCCAAAACAGCCCCAAAACAGCCCCAAAACAGCCCCAAAACAGCCCCAAAACAGCCCAAAAAACAGCCCCAAAACAGCCCCAAAACAGCCCCAAAACAGCCCAAAAAACAGCCCCAAAACAGCCCAAACCAGCCCCAAACAGCCCCAAAACAGCCCCAAAACAGCCCAAACCAGCCTCAAAACAGCCCCAAAACAGCCCCAAACAGCCCCAAAACAGCCCCAAAACAGCCCCAAAACAGCCCCAAACAGCCCCAAAACAGCCCCAAAACAGCCCAAACCAGCCTCAAAACAGCCCCAAAACAGCCCCAAACCGCCCAAACCAGCCCCAAAACCAGCCCAAAACAGCCCCAAAACAGCCCCAAACAGCCCAAAACAGCCCCAAAACAGCCCCAAACCGCCCAAACCAGCCCCAAACCAGCCCAAAACAGCCCCAAAACAGCCCCAAAACAGCCCCAAAACAGCCCCAAAACAGCCCCAAAACAGCCCAAAAAACAGCCCCAAAACAGCCCCAAAACAGCCCCAAAACAGCCCAAACCAGCCCCAAACAGCCCCAAAACAGCCCCAAAACAGCCCAAACCAGCCTCAAAACAGCCCCAAAACAGCCCCAAACAGCCCCAAAACAGCCCAAACCAGCCCCAAACCAGCCCCAAAACAGCCCCAAACAGCCCAAACCAGCCCCAAACCGCCCAAACCAGCCCCAAACAGCCCCAAAACAGCCCCAAAACAGCCCAAACCAGCCTCAAAACAGCCCCAAAACAGCCCCAAACAGCCCCAAAACAGCCCAAACCAGCCCCAAACCAGCCCCAAACCAGCCCCAAAACAGCCCAAACCAGCCCCAAACAGCCCCAAAACAGCCCAAACCAGCCCCAAAACAGCCCCAAAACAGCCCCAAACAGCCCAAACCAGCCCCAAACCGCCCAAACCAGCCCCAAACCAGCCCAAAACAGCCCCAAAACAGCCCCAAAACAGCCCAAAACAGCCCCAAACAGCCCCAAACAGCCCCAAAACAGCCCAAAAACAGCCCAAAAACAGCCCCAAACAGCCTCAAAACAGCCCAAACCAGCCCAAAAACAGCCCAAACCAGCCCAAAAACAGCCCCAAACAGCCCAAACAGCCCCAAACAGCCCCAAAACAGCCCCAAACCAGCCCCAAACCAGCCCCAAACCAGCCCCAAACAGCCCCAAAACAGCCCCAAACCAGCCCCAAACAGCCCCAAAACAGCCCAAACCAGCCCCAAACAGCCCCAAACCAGCCCCAAACAGCCCAAACCAGCCCCAAACCAGCCCAAAACAGCCCCAAACCAGCCCCAACAGCCCAAACCAGCCCCAAACCAGCCCAAACCAGCCCCAAACCAGCCCCAAAACAGCCCCAAACAGCCCCAAAACAGCCCCAAAACAGCCCCAAAACAGCCCAAAAAACAGCCCCAAAACAGCCCCAAAACAGCCCCAAAACAGCCCCAAAACAGCCCAAAAAACAGCCCCAAAACAGCCCAAACCAGCCCCAAACAGCCCCAAAACAGCCCCAAAACAGCCCAAACCAGCCTCAAAACAGCCCCAAAACAGCCCCAAACAGCCCCAAAACAGCCCAAACCAGCCCCAAACAGCCCCAAAACAGCCCAAACCAGCCCCAAAACAGCCCCAAAACAGCCCCAAACAGCCCAAACCAGCCCCAAACCGCCCAAACCAGCCCCAAACCAGCCCAAAACAGCCCAAAACAGCCCCAAAACAGCCCAAAACAGCCCCAAACAGCCCAAACAGCCCAAAACAGCCAAAAACAGCCCAAAAACAGCCCCAAACAGCCTCAAAACAGCCCAAACCAGCCCAAAAACAGCCCAAACCAGCCCAAAAACAGCCCCAAACAGCCCCAAACAGCCCAAACCAGCCCCAAACCAGCCCCAAACAGCCCCAAACCAGCCCCAAAACCAGCCCCAAACCAGCCCCAAACCAGCCCCAAACAGCCCAAACCAGCCCCAAACCAGCCCCAAACAGCCCCAAACCAGCCCCAAACAGCCCCAAACAGCCCCAAACAGCCCCAAACAGCCCCAAACCAGCCCCAAACAGCCCCAAACAGCCCCAAAACAGCCTCAAAACAGCCCAAACCAGCCCCAAACAGCCCAAACCAGCCCCAAACAGCCCCAAACCAGCCCCAAACCAGCCCCAAACAGCCCAAACCAGCCCCAAACAGCCCCAAACCAGCCCCAAACAGCCCAAACCAGCCCCAAACAGCCCCAAACCAGCCCCAAACAGCCCAAACCAGCCCCAAACCAGCCCCAAACAGCCCCAAACCAGCCCCAAACAGCCCAAACCAGCCCCAAACCAGCCCCAAACAGCCCAAACCAGCCCCAAAACAGCCCCAAAACAGCCCCAAAAAGCCCCAAACAGCCCCAAAACAGCCCAAACCAGCCCAAACCAGCCCCAAACCAGCCCAAACCAGCCCAAACCAGCCCCAAACCAGCCCCAAACCAGCCCAAAAACAGCCCAAAAACAGCCCAAAACAGCCCAAAAACAGCCCAAAACAGCCCGAAATACCCCAAAAGAGCCCCAAATCCAGCACTAAACACCCCAAAACCACCCAGGAGACCCCAAAAACTGCGGGGAGACCCCAAAAAAACACCGGGGGAACCGCCCCCCCCCCCCCAAAAAAAAAACAAACCCCAAATCTGTGGCGACCACCCTGAACTGAAAACCCCAAATTTGGGGGGGTGCCCCTAAAATCGGAGATTTCACCCCAAAAAACCCTCGAGAGCTCCCTAAAAATGGGGAGGGGGGGGTCTGGGACCCCCTCCCCAAATTTTGGGGCGCCCCAAAAACCGGGGGGACCCCCCAGAACCTGAGGGGATGGGGAGAGCTCTCCCCAAAACCCCAAAATCTGAGATCCCTCCGTGGGGTCACTGAGGGGATTTTGGGGGGAAATTTGGGGTTTTTGGGGTGATTCTGGGGGAAATTTTGGGGTCTCTGAGGGGGTTTTGGGGGAAATTTTGGGGTCCCTGAGGGGATTTTGGGGGAAATTTTGGGGTCCCTGAGGGGATTTTGGGGGAAATTTTGGGGTCCCTGAGGGGATTTGGGGTCCCTGGGGTGGTTTGGGGGGGATATTTCGGGTGATTTGGGGATATTTTGGGGGGGTGGGGTGAGGGATTTTGGGGTGTTTTGGAGGATTTTTGGGGGACTTTTGGGGGACAATTTGGGGGTTTTTTTGGATGATTTTGGGGGGTGGTTTGGGTTAATTTTTGGGGTGACTTTTGGTGATTTTGGGGGATTTTGGGGGATTTTTTGGATGATTTTGGGGGATTTTTTTGATGATTTTTTTGGGGGGATTTTGGGGGATTTTTTGTGATTTTGGGGGGCAGTTTGGGGGGATTTTTTGGATGATTTTGGGGGATTTTTTGGTGATTTTTTTTGGTGATTTGGGGGGATTTTTGGGTGATTTTGGGGGTGATTTGAGGGGTAGTTTTGGGGATTTTTTTGGTGTCCGAGGTGATTTTGGGGGGAATTCTGAGGGGATTTTTTGGATGATTTTTGGGCAGTTTG
>WQNJ02000438.1:0-54156 GCA_016584745.2 Phylloscopus trochilus trochilus | reverse complement strand
AATGGGGGAGAACTCTTGGAAAATGTGGAGAAATACCCCCAGAAAAATGGGGGAAAATCTGGAAAAATGTGGACGAAATGGTCCCCCAAAAAGTGGGGGGAGAACTGCTGGAAAAATGGGGGGAAATCCCTGGAAAAATGGGGGAGAACTCCTGGAAAAATGGGGGAGAAAATCCTGGAAAATGTGGAGGAAGAACCCCCAGAAAAATGGGGGAAAATCTGGAAAAAATGGGGGAAAACTTTTGGAAAAAATGTGGAGGAAATGGTTTTCCCCCCCCCCAAAAAAAAAATGGGGGAACTGCTGGAAAAAATGGGGGAAAATCCTTGGAAAAATGGGGGCAAACTCTTGGAAAATGTGGAGGAAATGGTCCCCCAAAAATTGGGGGAACTGCTGGAAAAATGGGGGAAAATCCCTGAAAAAATGGGGGAGAAACTCCTGGAAAAAATGTGGAGGAAGAAGCCCCAGAAAAATGGAGGAACCTCTGGAAAAATGGGGGAAAATCCTGGAAAATGTGGAGGAAATGGTCCCCAAAAAAATGGGGGAACTGCTGGAAAAATGGGGGAAAATCCCTGGAAAAATGGGGGAAATCTCTGAAAAATGGGAGAAAATCCTTGGAAAAATGAGGGAAAATCCCTGGAAAAATGGGAGAAAATCCCTGGAAAAATGGGGAAAATCCCTGAAAAATGAGAGAAAATCCCTGGAAAAATGGGGGGAAATCCCTGGAAAAATGGGGGAAAATCTCTGGAAAAATGGGGGAAAATCTCTGGAAAAATGGGGGGAAATCCTGGAAAAATGGGGGAAAAGTCCTGGAAAATGTGGAGGAAACGCTCCTGGAAAAATGGGGGGGAGGTGCTGGAAAAAGGTGAAGGAAACTGCTGAACAAAGTGGGGGAAACTCCGAAAAATTGTGAAGGCAACTCCGAAAAATGTGGAAAAATCTCCCAAAAAATGTGAAGGAAATTCCAAAAAAAATATGGGAGAAACTCCTAAAAAAATGGGGAAAGAACTCCGAAAAAAATGTGGAGAAAACTCAAAAAAATTGTGAAGGAAACTCCAAAAAAATGTGAAGGAAAATCCTAAAAAATGTGGAAAAACCTCCCAAAAATGTGAAGAAAAATCCTAAAAAAAGTGGGAGAAACTCCAAAAAATGTGGAGAAAACTCCTGAAAAGGTGAAGGAAACTCCCCAGAAATGTGGAAAAAACTCCCAAAAAATGTGAAGGAAACTCGAAAAAAATATCGGAGAAACTCCTAAAAAAATGGGGAAAAAACTCCTAAAAATTGTGAAGGAAACTCCGAAAAATGTGGGGAAAAATCCCCAAAAAAATGTGAAGAAAAATCCTAAAAAATGTGGGAGAAACTCCAAAAAAATGGGAAAAAACTCCTAAAAATGTGGAGAAAAATCCTAAAGAATGTGAGGGAAAACTCCAAACAAATGTGGAGAAAACTCAAAAAAATTGTGAAGGAAACTCCAAAAAATGCGAAGGAAACTCCTAAAAAATGTGGAAAAACCTCCCAAAAATGTGAAGAAATATCCTAAAAAAATATGGAGAAAACTCCTAAAAATTGTGAAGGAAACTCTGAAAAATGTGGAAAAAAACTCCCAAAAAATGTGAAGAAAAATCTTAAAAAAAGTGGGAGAAACTCCAAAAAAAATGGGGAAAAAATTCCTAAAAAATGGGGGGAAAATCCTAAAAAATGGGGAAAAAAATCTTTAAAAATGGGGAAAAAATCCTAAAAAATGAGGGGAAAAATCCTAAAAAATGGGGAAAAATTCTTTAAAAATGGGGAAAAAATTCCTAAAAAATGGGGAAAAAATTCTAAAAAATGGGGGAAAAATTCCTAAAAAATGGGGAAAAAATTCCTAAAAAATGGGGAAAAAATTCCTAAAAAATGGGGGAAAAAAACTCCCAAAAATGGGGAAAAAATTCCTAAAAAAAAGTGGGGAAAACCCCTAAAAATGTGAGGGAGACTCTGAGAAAATTGGGGGAAATTCTCCCAAAAAAGAAAAAGGGGAAAAAAGGAGGAAAATCCTAAAAAAAAAAAAATTATGGAGGAAATAATTTAAAAAAAAAAAAAATGGGGGGAGGCCAAAAAAAAAAAAAACTGAGAAAATCCTAAAAAAAATGGAAGAAAATCCTAAAAAAATGGAGAAAATCGCCCAAAGTGGAGGAAATGTTTAAAAATGGAGAAAATCCTAAAAAATTAAGGAAATCCTAAATAAAAATGGAGGAAATGCTAAAAAATGGAGAAAATAAAAATAAAAATAATCAAAAAAAAAATGAAGAAAATCCTAAAATAATTGGAGGAAATCCTAAAAAAATGGAAGAAAAACCTAAAAAAATGGAAGAAATCCTAAAAAATGGAGAAAATCCTAAAAAAGAGAGGAAATCCTAAAAAGTCAAGGAAATCCTAAAAAAAAAGGAGAAAATCCCCCCAAAATGGGGAAAATGTTAAAAAATGGAGAAAATAAAAAAAAAAAAGAAGAAAATCATAAAAAATGAAGGAAATCCTAAAAAATGGGGAAAACGTAAAGAAAAAGGTAGAAATGCCCCCCAAAATGGAGGAAATGTTTAAAAATGGAGAAAATCCTAAAAAAAAGGGAAAACCTAAAAAATGGAGGAAATCATAAAAAAAATGGAAGAAAATCTAAAAAAATGGAGAAAATCCCCAAAAATGGAGGAAACTCCCCCCAAAAATGGAGAAAATGTTAAAAAAAAATGGAGAAAATCAAAAAATAAAAAATGAAGAAAATCCTAAAAAGTGGAGGAAATCCTAAAAAAATTGGAAGAAACTCCCCCAAAAATGGAGGAAATGTTTAAAAAATGGAGGAAATCCTAAAAAAAATGAAGAAAATCCTAAAACATGAAGGAAATAGTAAAAAAATGGAGAAAATCCCCCCAAAATTAAGGAAATCCTGAAAAAGTTGAGGAAATCCTAATAAAATGGGGAGCACCTAAAAAAATGGAGGAAATCGTAAAAAAAAAAAGGAAGAAAATTCTAAAAATGGAGAAAATCCTCAAAAATGGAGAAAATCCCCCCAAAATGGAGTAAATGTTTAAAAAATGGAGGAAATCTGAAAAAAAATGGAAGAAATCCTAAAAAAATTGAGGAAATCCTAAAATAACGAATGAAAATCCTAAAAAAAACCGAGGAAAATCCCCCCCAAAACTGGGGAAATCCTAAAAAAAATGGAGAAAATCCTCCCAAAAATGGAGGAAATCCTAAAAAATGGAGGAAATCGTAAAAAAAAAGGAAGAAAATTCTAAAAAATGGAGGAAAACCCCCCAAAAATGGAGGAAATGTTTAAAAAATGGAGGAAATCCTAAAAAAATGGAAGAAAAACCTAAAAAAGAGGAAGAAATCCTAAAAAAATTTGAGGAAATACTAAAATAATGAATGAAAATCCTAAAAAAATGAGGAAAATTCCCCCCAAAACTGGAGGAAATCCTAAAAAATGGAGAAAATCCTAAAAAGTGAAGGAAATCCTAAAAAATGGAGAAAATCCCCAAAAAATGGAGGAAACTCCCCCCCAAAATGGAGGAAATGTTAAAAAAACGGAGAAAATAAAAAAAAATGGAAGAAAATCCTAAAAAAACAAGGAAAATCCCCCCCCCCCCAAAAAATGGAGGAAATCCTAAAAAAAAAATGGGGGAAATTCTAAAAAAATGGAGGAAACTCCCCCAAAAATGGAGAAAATGTTACAAAAATGGAGAAAATAAAAAAAATGAAGAAAATCCTAAAAGTGGAGGAAATCCTAAAAAAATTGAAGAAACTCCCCCGAAAAATGGAGGAAATGTTTAAAAAAAGGAGAAAATCCTAAAAAAAAATGGAGAAAATCTCCCAAAATTGGAAGAAACTTCCCCCAAAAATGGAGAAAATGTTAAAAAAAATGGAGAAAATCCCAAAAAATTGAGGAAATACTGAAATAATGAATGAAAATCCTAAAAAAGGAGGAAAAATCCAAAAAAGAAAAAGGAGGAAATCATAAAAAAAAGGAAGAAAATTCTAAAAAATGGAGGAAAACCCCCCAAAAATGGAGGAAATGTTTAAAAAATGGAGAAAATCCTAAAATAACGAGGAACCCCCCCCCCAAAAAATGGAGAAAATCCTAAAAATGGAGGAAATCGTAAAAAAAAAAGGCAAAATTCTCCCCAAAATGGAAGAAACTCCCCCAAAAATGGAGGAATTTTTTAAAAATGCAGAAAATCCTAAAAAAAAAGAGGAAATCCTAAAAAAATGGAGGAAATCAAAAAAAAAATGGAGAAAATGCTAAAAAAATGAAGGAAATCTTAAAAAATGGGAAATCCCCCAAAAATGGAGGAAATCTTAAAAAAAATGAAGAAAATCCTCAAATAACGAACGGAAATCCTAAAAAAACGAGGAAAATCCCCCCCAAAAATGGAGGAAACGTTTAAAAAATGAAGAAAATCCGAAAAAAAATTGAAGAAATCCTAAAAAAAATGAAGGAAATCTTAAAAATGGAGGAAAAAACCCCCCAAAATGGAGAAAATGTTTAAAAAATGGAGGAAATCCTAAAAAAAGTGAGGAAAATCCTAAAAAGTGGAGGAAATGCTTAAAAAAATGGAGAAAACCCCCCAAAATGGAAGAAACTGCCCCAAAAATGGAGGAAATGTTGAAAAAATGGAGGAAATCCTAAAAAAATGGAAGAAATCCTAAATAACGAATGAAAATCCTAAAAAAACGAGGAAAATCCCCCCCAAAAAAATGGAGAAAATCCTAAAAAATGGAGGAAATCGTAAAAAAAAAAAGAAGAAAATTCTTAAAAATGGAGGAAAAACCCCCAAAAATGGAGGAGATGTTTAAAAAATGAAGAAAATCCTAAAAAATGGGGGGAATCCTGAAAAAAATGGAGAAAAATCCCCAAAAAATGGAGGAAACTCCCCCAAAAAATGGAGGAAATGTTTAAAAAATGGAGAAAATCCTAAAATAACGAGGAAAATCCCCCCCCAAAAATGGAGAAAATCCTAAAAAAAGAGAAACTCCCCCAAAAAAGGAGGAAATGTTAAAAAAAATGGAAAAAAAGGAAGAAATCCTAAAAAAAACGGAAGAACCCCCCCAAAAATTACGAGGGAACTTCTAAAAAATGGGAGGGGGGGACACGAACCTAAAAAATTTAGGGGGACCCCCCCTCAAAAAAAAAAAATTTGGGGGGGATCCCTCCCCTTGCCGGGACTGCGGACTTGAAGGAAAACCCAAAAAATGGGGGGACCCCCCAAAAAAATTGGGGACTCCCCCCAAAAAATTTGGGGGACCCCCCCCTTGCAGAACTTTGGACTCGGAGCTGAAGACCCCCCCCAAAAATGGGGGACCCCAAAAAATGGGGGTGGGACCCCCAAAAATGGGGGTGGGACCCCCCAAAAATGGGGGTTCGGGACCCCCCCCCCCGGACTTCGGAGTTGGAGCTGCCCCCCCCCCAAAAAAAAATTTGGGGTGCGGGACCCCCCCCCCTCACCTGCGGAGATGAAGAGGAGCCCCCCAAAAATGGGGAGGGGGGGGTTGGGTGAGACCCCCCCCAAAAATCACGGACTTGGAGCTGCGTCCCCCCCCAAAAAAAATGGGGATTTTGGGACCCCCCCCAAAAAAATGGGGATTTTGGGACCCCCCCCCCAATAAAATGGGGGTTCGGGACCCCCCCCCCCACGGACTCGGAGTTGAAACCCCCCCCCCCAAAATCAGGGGAGGGAAGGTGGGGACCCCCCCCAAAAAAAAAAATTTGGGACCCCCCCCCAAAAAAAAATTGGGACCCCCCCCCAAATTTAGATCGATCCCTCCACCCCAAAAAAATAAAATTTGGGGACCCCCCCCCAAAAAAAAAAAAGGGGGGAGGGGGAAGTTCGAGCCCCTCCCCCCCAATAATGAGGGGACTCCCCCTACCCCCCCCCCCAAATTAAAGTTTGGAGCCCTCCAAAAATTGGACCCCAAAATTCCCAAATTTGGAGCCCAAAATTCCCAAATTTGAACCCCAAATCCTCAAATTTTGACTCCCAAACCCCAAAATTTGATACCAAACCCCCAAATTTGGACCCCAAAATTCCAAATTTTGACCCCAAACCTAAAAAATTTGATACCAAACCCCCAAATTTGGACCCCAAAACCCCAAATTTGGACCCCAAAACCCCAAATTTTGGACCCGAAAACTCCAAATTTGACCCAAAAGTCGAAATTTGGACCCCCAAACCCCCCAAATTTGGATCCCAAAACCCCAAATTTAGATCCCAAAATTCCAAATTCGGAGCCCCAAACCTCAAATTTTGATGCCCAAACCCCGAATTTTGGACCCCGAAACCTTCAAATTGGACCCCAAAAGACCAAATTTTTACCCCAAAACTCCAATTTCTACCCTAAAACTCCAAATTTTCACCCCAAAACACCAAATTTTGAGCCCAAACCCCCAAATTTGGACCCCAAAATTCCAAATTTGGACCCCAAACCACCAAATTTGGACCCCAAAACTCCAAAATTTGGACTTCAAAATTCCAAATTTTGACCCTAAACCACCAAATTCGGAGCCCCAAACCTCAAATTTTGACGCCCAAACCCCGAATTTTGGACCCCAAAACCTTCAAATTGGACCCCAAACCCCCGAATTTTTACCCCAAAGTCCAAATTTTGACCCTAAAATTCCAAATTTTCACCCCAAAACACCCCAAACCCCCCAAATTTGATACCAAAAACTCCAAATTTGGACCCCAAATCTCCAAATTCCGACCCCAAAATTCCTAATTTGGACCTCAAACCCCCAAACTCTTACCCCAAAACTCCAAATCTGAGCCAAAACCCCGAAATTTGGACCCGAAAACTCCAATTTCGACCCAAAAGTCAAAATTTGGACTCCAAAAATCCAAGTTTGGACGCCAAACCCCCAAATTTTCACCCCAAAGCCCCAAAATCTGACACCAAACCCCCAAATTTTGACCCCAAAACTCCAAATTTGGACCCCAAACTCCGAAATTTGGACCCCAAAATTCCAAATTTTGACTCCAACCCCCCAAATTTTCACCCCGAACCCCCAAATTTGGACCCCTGATCTCCAAAATTCGATGCCAAACTCCAGATTTGGACCCCAACCCCCAAATTTTCACCCCCAAACCCCAAAATTTTCACCCCAAAATCACAAATTTTGGTGCCAAACTCCCCCAAAATTTGGCCCCCAAAACCACAAAAATTGACCCCAAAGCCCCAAATTTTCACCCCAAAGCCCCAAATTTTGATGCCAAACCCCCAAAAATCGACCCCAAAAAACCCAATTTTTGATGCCAAACCCCCAAATTTCGACCCCAAAACCCCAAATTTCATCCCCAAAACCCCAAATTTTCACCCCAAAACGCCAAATTTTGGTGCCAAACCCCCCAAAATCGACCCCAACCCCCCAAATTTTCACCCAAACCCCCCAAAGTTTGACCCCAAACCCCCAAATTTTGATGCCAAACCCCCAAAAATCGACCGCAAAACCCCAAATTTTGATGCCAAACCCCCCAAATTTGGACCCCAAAACCCCCAAAATTTGCCCCCAAACCCCCCAAATTTTGATGCCAAATCCCCAAATTTTCACCCCAAAAAACCCAAATTTTGATGCCAAACCCCCCAAATTTGGGCCCCAAAACCACAAAATTTACCCCCAAATTTTGGTGCAAAACCCCCAAAAATCGACCCCAAAACCCCAAATTTCATCCCCAAAACCCCAAATTTTGATGCCAAACCCCCAAAAATCGACCCAAACCCCCAAATTTTGATGCCAAATCCCCAAATTTTCACCCCAAAAAACCCAAATGTTGATGCCAAACCCCCCAAATTTGGACCCCAAAACCCACAAAATTTGCCCCCAAACCCCCAAATTTTGGTGCCAAACCCCCCAAAAATCGACCCAAAACCCCCAAATTTTCACCCCAAACCCCCCAAAATTCGGGCCCCAAACCTTGAGGGGGGAGGGGACACCAAGCCCCCAAGGGGGTGGGGGAGGGGTCGTGTGGGGGGGGGGGGTGGGGTTGGGGGGGTTGGGGGTCGGTCCCGGGGTGTGGGGGAGGGGCGGGGGTGGGGGGAGGGGCCGGGGGGGGGTTGGGGGGGGGGGAATTTTTTAATTCGCCGCGGCCGGAGAAGCGAAACTTTTCCTACTTTAATAAAAACCCAGCGGGTGTTTCCAACGGCGCCGGCACCGCGCGGGGGCACCGGGGGGGGGGTTGGGTTTTTTGGGATTTTTTTGGGATTTTTTTAGGATTTTTTTAGGATTTTTTGGGCGATTTTGGGTGGTTTAGGGTGGGTTCAGGGTGGGTTTGGGGGATTTATTTTGGTGCTTTAGGGTGGGCCTGGGGTGGGTTTAGGGGTTTGGGGTGGGTTTGGGATTTTGGGGGAATTTTTTTTGGATTTTTGGGATTTTTTTTAGGATTTTTTGGGGATTTTTTGGGCGATTTTTTGGGGATTTTGGGTGGTTTAGGGTAAGTTTAGGGTGGGTTTAGGGTGGGTTTAGGGGTTTTGGGGATTTATTTTGGTGCTTTGGGTGGGCCTGGGGTGGGTTTAGGGGTTTAGGGTGGTTTTGGGATTTTGGGGATTTTTGGGGATTTTTTTGGGTTTTTGGGATTTTTTTGGGCGATTTTTGGGCGATTTTTTTTGGATTTTGGGTGGTTTTGGGTGGGTTTAGGGTGGGTTTGGGGTGGGGTTTCCTACTTTAATAAAAACCCAGCGGGTGTTTCCAACGGCGCCGGCACCGCGCGGGGGCACCGGGGGGATTTTGGGGTTTTGGGGGATTTTTGGGATTTTTGGGGATTTTTTTTAGGATTTTTTGGGATTTTGGGGAATTTTTTTAGGATTTTTTGGGCGATTTTTGGGCGATTTTGGGTGGGTTCGGGGTGGGTTTGGGGATTTATTTTGGTGCTTTAGGGTGGGCCTGGGGTGGTTTTAGGGGTTTGGGGTGGTTTTGGGATTTTTTTGGATTTTTTGGAATTTTTTGGGGATTTTTAGGGTGGGTTTGGGGTGGGGTTTCCTACTTGAATAAAAACCCAGCGGGTGTTTCCAACGGCGCCGGCACCGCGGGGGGCACCGGGGGGGATTTGGGGGTTTTTGGGGATTTTGGGATTTTTTTTAGGATTTTTTGGGCGATTTTTTGGGGTTTTTGGGTGGTTTGGGTTGGGTTTGAGGTGGGTTTAGGTGGGTTTGGGGATTTATTTTGGTGCTTTAGGGTCGGTCTGGGGTGGGTTTACGGGTTTAGGGTGGGTTTGGGGTGGGTTTGGGGGTTTATTTTGGTGCTTTAGGGTGGGCCTGGGGTGGTTTTAGGGGTTTGGGGTGGTTTTGGGATTTTTGGGGATTTTTTGGGGATTTTTTTTTGGTTTTTGGGATTTTTTTTAGGATTTTTGGGCGATTTTTGGGCGATTTTGGGGGGATTTTTTGGGATCTTTTTAGGATTTTTTGGGGATTTTTTTTGGGATTTTTTGGGATTTTTTTGGAAGATTTAGTGCGGCTTTGAGTGGGTTTGGGGTGGGTTTGGGGATGTTTAGGGTGGGTTAGGGTGGAGTTTCCTACTTTAATAAAAACCCAGCGGGTGTTTCCAACGGCGCCGGCACCGCGCGGGGGCACCGGGGGGGGGGTTTGGGGATTTTGGGGATTTTTTGGGATTTTTTGGGATTTTTTAGGATTTTTTGGGATTTTTTTAGGATTTTTTTAGGATTTTTTGGGCGATTTTTGGGCGATTTTGGGTGGTTTAGGGTGGGTTTAGGGTGGGTTTGGGGGTTTATTTTGGTGCTTTAGGGTGGGTCTGGGGTGGTTTTAGGGGTTTAGGGTGGTTTTGGGATTTTTGGGGATTTTTTGGGGATTTTTTTGGGATTTTTTTGGGTTTTTGGGATTTTTTTTAGGATTTTTTGGGCGATTTTTTGGGGATTTTGGGTGCTTTAGGGTGGTTTGGGATTTTTGGGATTTTTGGGGATTTTTTTGGGATATTTTGGGCGATTTTGGGCGATTTTTTTTGGGATTTTGGGTGGTTTAGGGTAAGTTTAGGGTGGGTTTGGGGTGGGTTTGGAGATTTATTTTGGTGCTATAGGGTGGGCCTGGGGTGGTTTTAGGGGTTTAGGGTGGTTTTGGGATTTTTTGGGATTTTTTGGAATTTTTGGGGATTTTTTGGGGGATTTCAGGGTGGGGTTTCCTACTTTAATAAAAACCCAGCGGGTGTTTCCAACGGCGCCGGCACCGCGCGGGGGCACCGGGGGGGATTTGGGGGTTTTTGGGGATTTTGGGGATTTTTTTTAGGATTTTTTGGGCGATTTTTTGGGGGATTTTGGGTGGTTTGGGGTGGGTTTAGGGTGGGTTTAGGGTGGGTTTGGGGATTTATTTTGGTGCTTTAGGGTGGGTCTGGGGTGGTTTTAGGGGTTTGGGGTGGGTTTAGGCTGGTTTTGGGATTTTTTGGGATTTTTTGGAGGATTTTGGGTGGTTTAGGGTGGATTTAGGATGGGTTTGGAGATTTATTTTAGTGGGTTTAGGGATTTGGGGTGGTTTAGGGTGGGTTTGGGATGATTGAGGGTGATTTTGGGGTGGTTTAGGATGGGGTTAGGGTGGGTTTTGGGATTTTTGGGGAGTTCCAGGGGTTTGGGGTGCTTTAGGTTCGGTTTAGGGTGGGTTTGGGGATTTTTTTGGGGTGGTTTTAGGGGTTTTGGGTGGTTTAGGATGGGTTTAGGGTGGGTTAGGATGGGTTTAGGGTGGTTTAGGATGGGTTTAGGGTGGGTTAGGATGGGTTTAGGGTGGGTCTTGGGATTTTTTGGGGTGTTTTAGGGTGGGTTAGGATGGGTTTAGGGTGGTTTAGGATGGGTTTAGGGTGGGTTAGGATGGGTTTAGGGTGGATTTGGGGAATTTTTTGGTGGTTTTAAGGGTTTTGGGGTGCTTTAGGATGGGTTTAGGGTGGGTTTGGGATGGGTTTCGTGTGGGTTTGGGATTTATTTTGGTGGGTTTAGGTGGTTTAGGGTGGGTTTGGGGTGGGTTTAGGGTGGGTTTAGGGTGGGGTTTCCTACTTCAATAAAAACCCAGCGGGTTTGGGGGGATTTTGGGATTTTTGGGGGGGTTTGGGGATTTTTTTGGGGGTGGGATTTAGGCTGGTTCAGGGTGGGTTTTGGGTGGGATTTGAGTCATTTTTTGGGGATTTTAGGGGTTTCGGGGTGGTTTAGGGTGGGTTTGGGGATTTTTTGGGGTGGTTTTAGGGGTTTGGGGTGGGTTTAGGATGGATTTGGGGTGGGTTAGGATGGGTTTAGGGGATTTGGGCTGATTTAGGGTGCTTTAGGGTGGATTTGGGTTGATTTTGTGTGGGTTTGGGGTAGTTTAGGATGGGGTTTGGGGTGATTTAGGGTGAGTTTGGGGTGGTTTAGGATGGGGTTTGGGGATTTATTTTGGTGGTTTTAGGGGTTTGGGGTGGTTTAGGGTGATTTTGTGTGGGTTTGGGGTGGTTTAGGGTGGTTTGGGGGTGAATTTTTGGGGCTTTTTGTGGGTTTGGGGTGGTTTAGGATGGGTTTTGGGTGGGTTTGCGGTGGATTTGGGGATTTTGGGATTTTTGGGTGGGTTTAGAGTGGGTTTGGGCTGGTTTAGGGTCGGTTAGGAGGGGTTTAAGGTGGATTTGGGGATTTATTTTGGTGGTTTTAGGGGTTTGGGGTGGTTAAGGGTGGGTTTGGGGTGGATTTGGGATTTTTTCGGTGGGTTTGGGGTGGTTTTTGGCTGGTTTAGGATGAGTTTGGGGTGGGTTTGGAACAGTTGTGGGATTTTTGGGTAATTTTGCCCAGTTTTGGGGTGATTTAGGCTGGGTTTGGGTGGATTTGAGGTGATTTTTAGTGGTTTTTGGAGTTTTTTTGGGGGGGCGTGGATGACCCTGGACCCGTGGCCAAGAACGCTCCAGAAACGCCCCCCAAACCGCCCCAGAAATATCCCAAAATCACCCCCAAAAATTCACCGAATTTCACCAAACCCACCCCAAAACCTCACCCGAAATAACATTAAAAAAAAAAAAAAAAACGCTTCAAAAATACCCCCAAAATCACCCCAAATCACCTCAAAATTCACTTCAAAAATACCCCCAAAATTACCCAAAATCCACTTCAAAAATCCCCCCGGACCACCCCAAAAAACTCCAAAACCTCACCCAAAATAACCCCAAAAACCGCATTAAAATTTCCCCAAAAATACCCCCAAAATGCACCAAAAAAGCCCCCAAAACGCCCCAAAAAGACACCAAAAATACCCCAAAAAACCTCCTCAAAATTCCCCGAAAAAAGCTGCAAAAATCCCCCAAAATTCCTCACCCAAAATACCCCTAAACTGCCCAAATAGATCCTAAAAATATCCCAAAAATTCCCCAAAATCACCCCAAAAAACCCCTAAAATTCCCAAACCCCCTCAAGTCCCCCCCAAACCCTCCAAAGATTCCCCTCAAAACGCCCCAAATTCACCCCAAAATATCCTAAAAACGCCCCAAAATCCCCCGGAATTTCCAAAAAAATACCAAAAAAAATCCTAAAAATACCCAAATATATCCTAAAATACCCCAAAATCCCCTAAATCCCCCCAAAAATTCCCCAAAACTCCCTAAATCCCCCCAAAAATTCCCCCAAAATGCCCCAAACCCACCCCAAAATATCCTAAAAACCGCCTCAAAAAATCCCTAAAAACGCCCCAAAAATCCCCGTGAATTACCGAAAAAAATACCCAAAAATCGCCCAAAAATATCCTAAAAATACCCCCAAAATTCCCAAATCCCCCGAAATTCCCGAAAATCCCCTGAAGTCCCCCAAACCCTCCAAAAACTCCCCCCAAATGCCTCAAACCCACCCCAAAATATCCTAAAAAGCGCCTCAAAAAATCCCTAAAAAAGCCCCAAAACCCCCTAAAAACGCCCCGAAATCGTCCTGAATTATCAAAAAAAACCCCAAAACCGCCCCAAAAAACCCCCAAACGCCACCAAATTCCCCAAATTTCTCCCCAAAATCTCCGAAAGTCGCCCCAAAAAATCCCTCCCAGCTCCACGGGGGGGGTGTCTCCCCTCCCCCCGCTGTTCCCGTTGCCATGGGAACGGCGGGGGGGGGCGCTGCAGATGCGCGGTTGCCATGGGAACAGCGCGGGGGGAGGGGGGGAAGGGCACTGCGGCGTTGCCATGACGACAGCGGCGCGGGGGGAGGCGGCGCGGCCGTGGGAACGGCGGAGGGGGGCGCTGTTCCCATGGCAACGGGAACAGCGCCGGGGGGGGCGGCTGATGAGGGAATGGCGGTTCCCATGGCAACGGGAACAGCGCGGGGGGGAGCGGCCGGTGTGGGAATGGCGGTTCCCATGGCAACGGAAACAGCGCCCCCCACCGGGAAAAACGGCATAGGGGAGGGGAGAGACCCCAAAAATGGCACCCAGGGGTGCGACCCCCCCCAAAAATGGGACCCCCCAAAAAATTGGGGCCCCCCCACCCAAAAAACCGGCACCCAAGGGTGCAAAACCCCCAAAAATGAGACCCCTCCCCAAAATTTGGGGTCCCAGGGGTGCGAACCCCACCCAAAAATTTGGGGACCCCGACCCAAATAAAGGCACCCGAGGGTCGCACATCCCCCCCCCACCCAAAATGGGACCCCCCCAAAAAATTGGGGACCCCCACCCATAAAAGGCACCCAGAGGTGCGACCCCTTCCCAAAATTGGGGGCCTCTCTCCAAAAATTGGGATCCCAAAGCTGCGCCCCCCCCAAAATTTGGGGTCCCATGGGTGCGACCCCCACCCAAAAAATGGGACCCTTCCAAAATTTGAGGACCCTCCCCCAAAATTTGGGGACCCCCACCCAAAGAAGGCACCCAAGGGTGCGCCCCACCCCCCCAAAAAATGAGACCCCTCCCCAAAATTTGGGGTCCCGGGGGGTGCGACCCCGCCCCAAATTTGCGGCCCCGCCCCCAGAGGCGCCAAGGCCACGCCCCCAAAGGGTGCTGGCCCCGCCCCAAAGTCGTCCAGGCCACGCCCCCAAAGGCTCCCAGGCCACGCCTTCAAAGACCCCAGGCCACGCCCCCAAAGGCCCCAGGCCACGCCCCCGCCCCGCCCCCGGAAGTGCCG
This sequence comes from Phylloscopus trochilus trochilus, assembly GCA_016584745.2. NCBI lineage: Eukaryota > Metazoa > Chordata > Aves > Passeriformes > Phylloscopidae > Phylloscopus > Phylloscopus trochilus. Next base: position 40,094 of record WQNJ02000438.1, on the reverse strand, counting down.
CTGGGGTGGGGGAGGGGCGGAGGGGGGCAAAGGGCGCGCGGGGCCGGTGGGGGAGGGGCGAGGCCGCTAATTAGCGAGCTCGGCTTAATTAGGGACGGTAATTAAAGAGGATTGGGGGGCTCAGGGAGGGGCCCGGGGTTAATTAAGGGGGGGGGTGATTAATGAGGGGAGGGGGAGGGGATTGGGGGGGGTTAATTAAGGGAAATGGGGGTTAATTAGTCTGGGTTTGGGGTTAATTAGGGGAATTTGGGGTTAATTAGCCTGGATTTGGGGGGTTAATTAAGGGAAATTGAGGTTAATTAGCCTGGGTTTTGGGGGTTAATTAAGGGAAATTGGGGTTAATTAGCCTGGATTGGGGGTTTATTAGATGATTTTTGGGGTTAATTAGGGGTGGTCGGGGTTAATTAATCTGCCAATTAGGGGAATTGGGGGTTAATTAGCTAGGGTTTGTGATTACTCAGGAAGATTTGGGGTTAATTAGGGCGGTTTGGCATTAATTGGGGGTGGTCGGGGTTAATTAATCTGCCAATTAGGGGAATTGGGGGTTAATTAGCTAGGGTTTGTGATTACTCAGGAAGATTTGGGGTTAATTAGGGCGGTTTGGCATTAATTGGGGGTGGTCGGGGTTAATTAGGGGAATTCGGGGTTTAATTAGGAGAGCTTGTGGTTAATTAGGGCGGCTTGGGGTTAATTAGCCTGGGTTTGGGGTTAATTATGGGAATTTGGGGTTAATTAGAGGTGGTCCGGCTTAATTGGGGGAATTTGGGGTTAATTAGGGGGAATTGGGGTTAATTAGGGGGGGATTGGGGTTAATTAGGGGGATTTGGGGTTAATTAGGGCGGTTTGGAGTTAATTAATGGGATTTGGGGGTTAATTAGGGCAGTTTGGGGTTAATTAATTGGATTTGGGGGTTAATTAGGGCGGTTTGGAGTTAATTAATGGGATTTGGGGGTTAATTAGGGGCGGTTTGGGGTTAATTAATGGGATTTGGGGTTAATTGGGGCGGTTTGGGGTTAATTAATGGGATTTGGGGGTTAATTAGGGCGGTTTGGGGGTTAATTAATGGGATTTGGGGGTTAATTGGGGCAGTTTGGGGTTAATTAATGGGATTTGGGGGTTAATTAGGGCGGTTTGGGGTTAATTAGGGGGATTTGGTGTTAATTAATGGGATTTGGGGGGTTAACTAGGGGATTCGGGGATTAATTAGGGCGGTTTGGATTTAATTAGGTGTGGTCGGGGTTAATTAGGGGCGGCCGGGGTCAATTGGGGGAATTTGAGCGAAATTAGCGGAATTCGGGGCTAATTGGGGGGGGGGGATTTGGGGTTAATCGGTGTTAATTAGGGGTTCATCGGCATGAACCAGCGGTTAATTAGCGCTAATGAGCGCTAATGAATGTGAGCTAATGTGGGTTAATCAGCGATAATTAGGGGTTAATCAGTGCTAATGAGTGTTAATTAGGGGTTAACCAGGGTCAGTTGGGGCTTAACGAGTGTTAATGAGTGCTAATGAGTGTTAATGAGTGTTAATGAGTGTTAATGAGTGTTAATTAGCGTTAATTGGCCCCAGGCCATGGAGGAGCAGCCGCGGACCCGGCGCGTGGGGATCCTGGGCTACGGGAAACTGGGTACGAGGGGACAGCGGGGACATTTGGGGACATTTGGGGACATTGGGGACATTTGGGGACATTTGGGGACATTGGGGACATTGGGGACATTGGGGGACATTGGGGGACATCGGGGACATTGGGGACATTGGGGACATTGGGGACATTGGGGACATTTGGGGACATTGGGGACATTTGGGGACATTGGGGGGATTTGGGGACATTGGGGGACATTGGGGGACATTGGGGACATTGGGGGACATTGGGGACATTTGGGGACATCGGGGACATTGGGGACATTTGGGACATTGGGGGACATTGGGGACATTGGGGGACATTGGGGGACATTGGGGGACATTGGGGACATTGGGGGACATTGGGGACATTTGGGGACATCGGGGACATTGGGGGACATTGGGGACATTGGGGACATTTGGGGACATTTGGGGACATTGGGGGGATTTGGGGACATTGGGGGACATTTGGGGACACTGAGAGGGGACAGGGGGTGCTGGCAGGTGACAGGAGGTGACGGGGAGGGGCAGGCGGTGACAGGGCTGTCCCCAGTGTCCCCAAAATGTCCCCAGAATGTCCCCTCAGGGCAGTTCCTGGTGTCACAGGGGAGGTGACAGGGAGGTGACAATGACAATCCCGATGTCCCCAATGTCCCTGATGTCCCCAGGGCTGTCACAGGGAGGTGACACTGATGTCACTGTTGTCCCCAATGTCCCCAGGGCAGTTCCTGGTGTCCCAGGGCTGTCCCAGGGAGGTGACAGGGCAGTGACAGGAGGTGACACTGCTGTCCCCGATGTCCCCAGGGCAGTTCCTGTGCCCAGGGGAGGTGACAGTGACAATCCCGATGTCCCCAGGGCAGTTCCTGGTGTCCCAGGGGAGGTGACAGGGCAGTGACAGGAGGTGACAATGACAATCCCGATGTCCCCGATGTCCCCAGGGCAGTTCCTGATGTCCCAGGGCTGTCCCAGGGGAGGTGACAATGACAATCCCGATGTCCCCGATGTCCCCAGGGCAGTTCCTGGTGTCCCAGGGGAGGTGACAGAGAGGTGACACTGCTGTCCCTGATGTCCCCAGGGCAGTTCCTGGTGTCCCAGGGGAGGTGACAATGACAATCCCGATGTCCCCGATGTCCCCAGGGCAGTTCCTGGTGTCCCAGGGGAGGTGACAGGGCAGTGACAGGAGGTGACACTGATGTCCCCGCTGTCCCCAGGGCAGTTCCTGGTGTCCCAGGGCTGTCCCAGGGAGGTGACAGGGAGGTGACAGGGCTGTCCCCGATGTCCCCAGGGCAGTTCCTGGTGTCCCAGGGCTGTGACACTGATGTCCCCGATGTCCCCGATGTCCCCAGGGCAGTTCCTGGTGTCCCAGGGCTGTGACACTGATGTCCCCGATGTCCCCGATGTCCCCAGGGCAGTTCCTGGTGGCCCAGGGCTGTCCCAGGGGAGGTGACAGGGCAGTGACACTGCTGTCCCCGATGTCCCCAGGGCAGTTCCTGGTGTCCCACGGCTGTCCCAGGGGAGGTGACACTGATGTCCCCGATGTCCCCGATGTCCCCAGGGCAGTTCCTGGTGTCACAGGGGAGGTGACAGGGAGGTGACAGGGCTGTCACAGGGAGGTGACAGGGCTGTCCCCAATGTCCCCAGGGCAGTTCCTGGTGTCCCAGGGCTGTCACAGGGCTGTCCCAGGGAGGTGACAGGGCAGTGACAGGAGGTGACAATGACAATCCCGATGTCCCCGATGTCCCCAGGGCAGTTCCTGGTGTCCCAGGGCTGTCACATGGAGGTGACAGGGCTGTCCCCGATGTCCCCAGGGCAGTTCCTGTGTCCCAGGGGAGGTGACAGTGACAATCCCGATGTCCCCAGGGCAGTTCCTGTGTCCCAGGGGAGGTGACAGGGCAGTGACAGGAGGTGACAATGACAATCCCGATGTCCCCGATGTCCCCAGGGCAGTTCCTGGTGCCGCAGGGGAGGTGACAGGAGGTGACACTGCTGTCCCCAATGTCCCCAGGGCAGTTCCTGGTGTCCCAGCTGCTGGCCCAGGGCTGTCCCAGGGGAGGTGACACTGCTGTCCCCGATGTCCCCGATGTCCCCAGGGCAGTTCCTGGTGTCCCAGGGGAGGTGACAGGAGGTGACAGGGCTGTCCCAGGGGAGGTGACACTGATGTCCCCGATGTCCCCAGGGCAGTTCCTGGTGTCCCAGGGCTGTCCCAGGGGAGGTGACACTGATGTCCCCGCTGTCCCCAGGGCAGTTCCTGGTGTCCCAGGGGAGGTGACAATGACAATCCCGATGTCCCCAGGGCAGTTCCTGGTGTCCCAGGGCTGTCCCAGGGGAGGTGACACTGATGTCACTGATGTCCCCGCTGTCCCCAGGGCAGTTCCTGGTGTCGCAGCTGCTGGCCCAGGGTCCCCCCCGGGGTCTCTCCCTCTCCTGGGTGTGGGCGCGGCGCCCGGGGGCTCTGCAGGCGCTGCCCCCGCACCTGCGCCTGGCCCAGCTCAGCGACCTGCCCGGCACGTGAGACAGACCAAAAACAGCCAAAAACAGCCAAAATCAGCCAAAATCAGCCAAAATCACCACAAAATCAGCCAAAATCAGCCAAAATCAGCCAAAATCAGCCCAAAAACAGCCCCAATCAGCCAAAATCAGCCAAAATCAGCCAAAATCAGCCCAAAATCAGCCCCAATCAGCCAAAATCAGCCCAAAATCAGCCCAAAATCAGCCAAAATCAGCCCCAAACCAGCCAAAATAACCCCAAAATCAGCCAAAATCAGACCAAAATCAGCCAAAATCAGCACAAAATCAGCCAAAATCACCCCAAATCAGCCTAAAACAGCCCAAAATAACCCCAAAATCAGCCCAAAATCAGACCAAAATCAGCCTAAAATCAGCCAAAATCAGCCAAAATCAGACCAAAATCAGACCAAAATCAGCCGAAATCAGCCCAAAATCAGCCAAAATCAGCCAAAATCAGTCAAAATCAGCCAAAATCATCCTAAACCAGCCCAAAATCAGCCAAAATCAGCCAAAATTCACCCAAAATCAGCCCAAATTCACCCAATTTCACCCAAAATCAGCCCAAAAACACCCCAAATCACCTAAAATCAGCCAAAATCACCACAAAACAGCCCAAAATCAGCCCAAAAATCCCAAAAAATCAGTGTCCCCAATGACCCCAAATGTCCTCCCTGTCCCCACTGTCCCCCAATGTCCCCAAATGTCCCCGCTGTCCCCAGGGGTGTGGACCTGGTGGTGGAGGTGGCCCATCCCTGCGTGGCCCAGGAGCACGGCGAGGACATCCTGAGACACGCCGACTTCATGGTGACACTCGGGGACATCGGGGAGGGGCCAGCAGGGCCGGGCTCACCCACCCAGTGTCCCCAGTGTCCCCAATGTCCCTGTTGTCCCCAATGTCCCCAGTCCTCCCAGTGTCCCCAATCCCCACTGATGTCCCCACTGTTCCCGTGTCCCTGTGTCCCACTGATGTCCCCATGTCCCTGATGTCCATGATGTCCCCAATGTCCCAATGTCCCGCTGATGTCCCCCCAATGTCCCCACTGTCCCTGATGTCCCCATGTCCCCGATGTCCATGATGTCCCCGATGTCCCCAATGTCCCTGATGTCCCCGTGTCCCCTGATGTCCCTGATGCCCCCACTGTCCCCACTGATGTCCCCATGTCCCTGATGTCCCTGATGTCCCCACTGTCCCCAATGTCCCACTGATGTCCCTGTGTCCCTGATGTCCCCGTGTCCCCAATGTCCCCAATGTCCCTGATGTCCCTAATGTCCCCACTGATGTCCCCAATGTCCCCGATGTCCCCACTGATGTCTCCACTGTCCCCAGCTGGGCTCCCCCTCGGCCCTGGCTGACCCCGGCACCGAGTGGTGATGTCCCTGCTGATGTCCCCAATGTCCCCCGTGTCCCTGATGTCCCCGATGTCCCAAATGTCCCTGATGTCCCCCATGTCCCCACTGATGTCCCCGATGATCCCAATGTCCCTGATGTCCCCGTGTCCCCCGATGTCCCCACTGATGTCCCCAATCCCCACTGATGTCCCCATGTCCCCAATGTCCCCAATGTCCCCACTGATGTCCCCATGTCCCTGATGTCCCCACTGTCCCCAATGTCCCACTGATGTCCCCGTGTCCCTGATGTCCCCCATGTCCCCACTGATGTCCCCAATGTCCCCACTGTCCCCACTGATGTCTCCACTGTCCCCAGCTGGGCTCCCCCTCGGCCCTGGCTGACCCCGGCACCAAGCGGTGATGTCCCTGCTGATGTCCCCAATGTCCCCATGTCCCCACTGATGTCCCCAATATCCCTGATGTCCCCGTGTCCCTGATGTCCCTGATGTCCCCGTGTCCCCACTGATGTCCCCAATCCCCACTGATGTCCCCGTGTCCCCTGATGTCCCCAATGTCCCCACTGTCCCCACTGTCCCCACGTCCCCACTGTCCCCACATCCCCGATGTTCCCAATGTCCCCACTGATGTCCCCACTGTCCCCAATGTCCCACTGATGTCCCTGATGTCCCCATGTCCCTGATGTCCCCGTGTCCCCAATGTCCCCAATGTCCCCTGATGTCCCCAATGTCCCACTGATGTCCCTGATGTCCCCATGTCCCTGATGTCCCCGTGTCCCCAATGTCCCACTGATGTCCCTGATGTCCCCAATCCCCACTGATGTCCCTGTGTCCCCATGTCCCTGATGTCCCCGTGTCCCCAATGTCCCCACTGTCCCCTGATGTCCCCAATGTCCCCACTGTCCCCTGATGTCCCCACTGATGTCCCCAATCCCCACTGATGTCCCCGTGTCCCCATGTCCCCGATGCCCCCAATGTCCCCACTGTCTCCACATCCCCAATGTCCCCAATGTCCCACTGATATCCCTGTGTCCCCATGTCCCTGATGTCCCCGTGTCCCCAATGTCCCCAATGTCCCCTGATGTCCCCAATGTCCCCACTGATGTCCCCACTGTCCCCAATGTCCCACTGATGTCCCTGATGTCCCCAATCCCCACTGATGTCCCTGTGTCCCCATGTCCCTGATATCCCCGTGTCCCCGATGTCCCCAATGTCCCCAATGTCCCCACTTTCCCCGATGTCTCCGATGTCCCAAATGTCCCCCGTGTCCCTGATGTCCCCAATCCCCACTGATGTCCCCGTGTCCCCATGTCCCCGATGCCCCCACTGTCCCCACTGTCCCCACATCCCCAATGTTCCCAATGTCCCACTGATGTCCCCAATGTCCCCAATCCCCACTGATGTCCCTGTGTCCCCATGTCCCTGATGTCCCCGTGTCCCCAATGTCCCCACTGTCCCCTGATGTCCCCAATGTCCCCAATGTCCCCGTGTCCCCAATGTCCCCAATGTCCCCCGTGTCCCCAGCTGGGCTCCCCCTCGGCCCTGGCTGACCCCGGCACTGAGCGGTGATGTCCCTGCTGATGTCCCCATGTCCCCGATGTCCCCAATGTCCCCCATGTCCCCACTGATGTCCCCTATGATCCCAATGTCCCTGTGTCCCCAGATGTCCCCGTGTCCCCCATGTCCCACTGATGTCCCTGATGTCCCCAGTGTCCCCAATGTCCCCAATGTCCCTGATGTCCCCAATGTCCCCACTGATGTCCCCATGTCCCTGATGTCCCCATGTCCCCGATGTCCCCAATGTCCCCAATGTCCCCAATGTCCCCAGATGGGCTCCCCCTCGGCCCTGGCTGACCCCGGCACCGAGCGGCGGCTCCGGGAGGCGGCGGCGCGCGGGGGCCACACCCTGTACGTGCCCCGGGGGGCGCTGTGGGGCTGCGAGGACATCGCCAGGATGGACAGCGCGGGGACACTGCAGGTGACACTGGGGACACCCCTGGGGACACTGCTGGGGACACTGAGGATAATGGGGACAATGGGGACATCGCCAGGATGGACAGCGCAGGGACACTGCAGGTGACACCACTGGGGACACTGCTGGGGACATTGGGGACAATGGGGACACTGCAGGTGACACCGCTGGGGACACTGCTGGGGACACTGGGGACACTGGGGATAACGGGGACAATGGGGACATCGCCAGGATGGACAGCGTGGGGACACTGCAGGTGACATTGGGGACACCCCTGGGGACACTGCTGGGGACAATGGGGACATTGGGGACAATGGGGATAATGGGGACATTGGGGACATCGCATGGATGGACAGCGCGGGGACACTGCAGGTGACACCCCTGGGGACACTGCTGGGGACATTGGGGATAATGGGGACACTGGGGACAATGGGGATACTGCAGGTGACACCGCTGGGGACACTGCTGGGGACATTGAGGATAACGGGGACAATGGGGACATCGTGTGGATGGACAGCGCGGGGACACTGCAGGTGACATTGGGGACACCCCTGGGGACACTGGGGACACTGCTGGGGACATTGGGGAAAATGGGGACATTGGGGACAATGGGGACATCACCAGGATGGACAGCACGGGTCCAAACCCTCTATCCCCGGTGTGTCCCCTGCCTGTCCCTGGTGTCCCCTGACCGTCCCCTGTGTCCCCTTGCGGTCCCCTGACCATCCCTGGTGTCCCCTCACTGTCCCCTGTGTTTCACAGGCTGTCCCCTGGTGTCCCCTGACCATCCCTAGTGTCCCCTCACTGTCCCCTGTGTTTCACAGGCTGTCCCCTGGTGTCCCCTGACCATCCCTGACTGTCCCCTGGCTGTCCCCTGAGTGTCCCCTGTCACAGGGGCCTGTGTGTCACAGGCTGTCCCCTGTGTGTCCCCTCACTGTCACCTGACCATCCCTGGTGTCCCCTGACCATCCCTGGTGTCCCCTCACTGTCACCTGACCATCCCTGGTGTCCCCTGTGTCCCTTCACTGTCCCCTGACTGTCCCCTGGCTGTCCCCTGTCACAGGGGCCTGTGTGTCACAGGCTGTCCCCTGACTGTCCCCTGACCATCCCTGGTGTCCTCTCACTGTCCCCTGTGTGTCACAGGCTGTCCCCTGGTGTCCCCTGACCATCCCTGGTGTCCCCTCACTGTCCCCTGACCATCCCTGGTGTCCCCTGACCGTCCCCTGCCTGTCCCCTGTGTCCCCTCACTGTCCCCTGACCATCCCTGGTGTCCCCTGGCTGTCCCCTGTGACCCCTGACCATCCCTGGTGTCCCCTGGCTGTCCCCTCACTGTCCCCTGTGTCCCCTGACTGTCCCCTGACCATCCCTGGTGTCCCCTGACCATCCCCAGCCTGTCCCCTGTGTCCCCTCACTGTCCTCTGGTGTCCCCTGACCATCCCTGGTGTCCCCTGTGTCCCCTCACTGTCCCCTGGTGTCCCCTGACCATCCCTGGTGTCCCCTGTGTCCCCTGGTGTCCCCTGACCATCCCTGGTGTCCCCTCACTGTCCCCTGACCATCCCTGGTGTCCCCTGACCATCCCTGGTGTCCCCTGGTGTCCCCTCACTGTCCCCTGGTGTCCCCTGACCATCCCCGGTGTCCCCCGGTGTCCGGCAGGCGCTGAAGGTGACGATGACCAAGGCGCCGGGCAGTTTCCGGCCGCAGGGGTGGCTGCGGGAGCGCCTGGCGGCCGCGGTGGCCTCGGGGACACGGACGGTGCTGTACGAGGGGCCCCTGCGGCCGCTCTGCCCCCTGGCCCCCAACAACGTCAACAGCATGGCGGCCGCTGCCATGGCCGCGCCCCGGCTGGGCTTCGACGGGGTCACCGCCTGCCTGGTGGCTGATCCCAGGTGTGTCACCTGTCACCTGTGTGTGTCACCTGTCACCTGTGTGATCTGTGTGTGTCACCTGTCTGTGTCACCTGTGTGTGTTACCATGGCTTCGACGGGGTCACCGCCTGCCTGGTGGCCGATCCCAGGTGTGTCACCTGTGTCACCTGTGTGTGTCACCTGTCACCTGTGTCACCTGTGTGTGTCATCTGTCTGTGTCACCTGGGCTTCGACGGGGTCACCGCCTGCCTGGTGGCCGATCCCAGGTGTGTCACCTGTGTGTGTCACCTGTGTGATCTGTGTTACCTGTATCACCTGTGTGTCACCTGTGTGAGCTGTGTGTGTCACCTGTGTGATGTGTCACCTGTGTCACCTGTGCCACCTGTGTGATCTGTGTCACCTGTGTTACCTATGTGAGCTGTGTGTGCCACCTGTGTGATCTGTGTCACCTGTATGTGTTACCTGTCTGTGTCACCTGGGCTTCGACGGGGTCACCGCCTGTCTGGTGGCTGATCCCAGGTGTGTCACCTGTGTCACCTGTGTCACCTGTGTGTGTCACCTGTGTGTCACCTGTCACCTGTGTGTGTCACCTGTGTGTGTCACCTGTCACCTTTGTGTGTCACCTGTGTGATCTGTGTTACCTGTGTGAGCTGTGTTACCTGTGTCACCTGTGTGTGTCACCTGTGTGAGCTGTGTTACCTGTGTAACCTGTGTGTGTCACCTGTCTGTGTCACCTGGGCTTCGACGGGGTCACCGCCTGTCTGGTGGCTGATCCCAGGTGTGTCACCTGTCTGACACCTGTGTGTGTCACCTGTCACCTTTGTGTGTCACCTGTTTGTGTCATCTGTGTGATCTGTGTTACCTGTGTGTGTCACCTGGGCTTCGACGGGGTCACCGCCTGTCTGGTGGCTGATCCCAGGTGTGTCACCTGTCACCTGTGTCACCTGTGTCACCTGTGTGATCTGTGTGATCTGTGTTACCTGCATCACCTGTCACCTGTGTGTGTCACCTGTCACCTGTGTGTGTCACCTGTGTGTGTCACCTGTGTGTGTCATCTGTCTGTGTCACCTGGGCTTCGATGGGGTCACCGCCTGCCTGGTGGCTGATCCCAGGTGTGTCACCTGTCTGACACCTGTGTGTGTCACCTGTGTCACCTGTGTGTGTCACCTGTGTGAGCTGTGTGAGCTGTGTTACCTGTCTGTGTCACCTGGGCTTCGACGGGGTCACCGCGTGTCTGGTGGCCGACCCCAGGTGTGTCACCTGTGTCACCTGTGTGTCACCTGTCACATGTGTGATCTGTGTTACCTGTGTCACCTGTCACCTGTGTGTCACCTGTGTGATCTGTGTCACCTGTATCACCTGTGTCACCTGTGTGAGCTGTGTGTGTCACCTGTGTGATGTGTCACCTGTGTCACCTATATTACCTTTCTGTCTCACCTGTGTGACCTGTGTCACCTGTCTGTCTCACCTGTGTGATCTGTGTCACCTGTGTGCATCATCTGTGTCACCTGTATCACCTGTCTGTATCACTTGTGTTACCTGTGTCACCTGTGTGATCTGTCTCACCTGTGTCTCACCTGTCTCACCTGTGTGTCTCACCTGTGTGTCTCACCTGTCTCACCTGTGTCTCACCTGTGTCTCACCTGTGTGTCTCACCTGTGCTCTGTACGAGGGGCCCCTGCGGCCGCTCTGCCCCCTGGCCCCCAACAACGTCAACAGCATGGCGGCCGCTGCCATGGCCGCGCCCCGCCTGGGCTTCGACGGGGTCACCGCCTGTCTGGTGGCTGATCCCAGGTGTGTCACCTGTCACCTCTGTCACCTGTGTGATCTGTGTCACCTGTGTGATCTGTGTTACCTGTGTGAGCTGTGTTATCTGTGTAACCTGTCTGTGTCACCTGGGCTTCGACGGGGTCACCGCCTGCCTGGTGGCTGATCCCAGGTGTGTCACCTGTGTCACCTGTCACCTGTGTGTCACCTATGTTCTGTGTGTCACCTGTATGATCTGTATTACCTGTGTCACCTGTCACCTGTGTGTCACCTGTGTCACCTGTGTGATCTGTGTCACCTGTGTGATGTGTCACCTGTGTGTCACCTATAACACCTGTCTGTCTCACCTGTGTGATCTGTGTCACCTGTGTTACCTGTGTCACCTGTGTGATCTGTGTTACCTGTGTCACCTGTGTCCTGTGTGTCACCTGTGTTACCTGTGTGATCTGTGTCACCTGTGTTACCTGTCACCTGTGTGCCACCTGTGTGATCTGTGTCACCTCTGTTACCTGTGTGAGCTGTCTCACCTGTGTGATCTGTGTCACCTGTGTTACCTGTGTGCATCATCTGTGTCACCTGTATCACCTGTCTGTATCACTTGTGTTACTTGTGTCACCTGTGTGATCTGTCTCACCTGTGTTACCTGTGTCTCACCTGTCTCACCTGTGTGATCTGTCTCACCTGTGTCTCACCTGTGTGTCTCACCTGTGCTCTGTACGAGGGGCCCCTGCGGCCGCTCTGCCCCCTGGCCCCCAACAACGTCAACAGCATGGCGGCCGCTGCCATGGCCGCGCCCCGGCTGGGCTTCGACGGGGTCACTGCGTGTCTGGTGGCTGACCCCAGGTGTGTCACCTGTGTCACCTGTGTGTGTCACCTGTGTGTGTCACCTGTGTGTGTCACCTGTCACCTGTGTGTGTCACCTGTGTGTGTCACCTGGGCTTCGACGGGGTCACCGCCTGTCTGGTGGCTGATCCCAGGTGTGTCACCTGTCTGACACCTGTCTGACACCTGTATGTGCCACCTGTCACCTGTGTGTGTCACCTGTGTGATCTGTGTCACCTGTGTCACCTGTGTGTGTCACCTGTCACCTGTGTTACCTGTGTAATCTGTGTTACCTGTGTAACCTGTATCACCTGTCTGTGTCACCTGGGCTTCGACGGGGTCACCGCCTGTCTGGTGGCTGATCCCAGGTGTGTCACCTGTGTCACCTGTGTGTGTCACCTGTGTGATCTGTGTCACCTGTGTGATGTGTCACCTGTGTGTCACCTATATTACCTGTCTCACCTGTATGATCTGTGTCACCTGTGTGATCTCTGTGTGTCACCTGTCTGTCTCACCTGTGTGACCTGTGTGACCTGTCACCTGTGTTACCTGTGTGTCAGCTGTGTCACCTGTCTGACACCTGTGTGTGTCACCTGTCACCTTTGTGTGTCACCTGTGTGACCTGTGTCACCTGTCTGTGTCACCTGGGCTTCGACGGGGTCACCGCCTGTCTGGTGGCTGACCCCAGGTGTGTCACCTGTGTCACCTGTCACCTGTGTGATCTGTGTCACCTGTGTGATCTAAGTTACCTGTGTGATCTGTGTCACCTGTGTGACCTGTGTCACCTGTCTGTGTCACCTGGGCTTCGACGGGGTCACCGCCTGTCTGGTGGCTGATCCCAGGTGTGTCACCTGTCACCTGTGTCACCTGTCACCTGTGTTACCTGTGTGTCACCTGTGTGTGTCACCTGTGTGTGTCACCTGTCACCTGTGTTACCTGTGTGTCACCTCTGTGTGTCACCTCTGTGTGTCACCTGTCACCTGTGTTACCTGTGTGTCACCTGTGTGTGTCACCTGTGTGTCACCTGTCACCTGTGTGCCACCTGTGTGATCTGTGTCACCTCTGTTACCTGTGTCAGCTGTGTCACCTGTGTGATGTGTCACCTGTGTGTCACCTATAACACCTGTGTATCACCTGTGTCACCTGTGTGTCACCTGTGTTACCTGTGTGCATCATCTGTGTCACCTGTATCATCTGTATCACCTGTGTCACCTGTGTTACCTGTGCAATCTGTGTCACCTGTGTGTCACCTATGTCACCTGTGCGATCTGTTACCTGTCTCACCTGTGTGATCTGTGTCACCTGTATCACCTGTGCGTGTCAACTGTGTTACCTGTGTGAGCTGTGTGTCTCACCTGTATGATCTGTGTCACCTGTGTGGTCTCTGTGTGTCATCTGTCTCACCTGTGTGACCTGTGTCACCTGTCACCTGTGTTACCTGTGTGTCACCTGGGGTCACCACGTGTCTGGTGGCTGATCCCAGGTGTGTCACCTGTCTGACACCTGTGTTACCTGTGTCACCTGTGTTCTGTGTGTCACCTGTATGATCTGTATTACCTGTGTCACCTGTCACCTGTGTGTCACCTGTGTGATCTGTGTTACCTGTGTCACCTGTGTGTGTCACCTGGGCTTCGACGGGGTCACCGCCTGCCTGGTGACTGATCCCAGGTGTGTCACCTGTCACCTGTGTGTGTCACCTGTCACCTGTGTCACCTGTGTGATCTGTGTTACCTGTGTCACCTGTATGAGCTGTGTCACCTGTCTGTGTCACCTGGTTTTCGACGGGGTCACCGCCTGTCTGGTGGCTGACCCCAGGTGTGTCACCTGTCACCTGTGTCACCTGTGTTACCTGTGTGATCTGTGTGTATCACCTGTGTCACCTGTGTCCTGTGTGTGTCACCTGAGTGTCACCTGTGTAACCTGTGTGTGTCATCTGTCTGTGTCACCTGGGCTTCGACGGGGTCACCGCCTGCCTGGTGGCCGATCCCAGGTGTGTCACCTGTCACCTGTGTTACCTGTGTGTCACCTGTGTGATCTGTGTCACCTCTGTTACCTGTGTGAGCTGTGTCACCTGTGTGATCTGTCTCACCTGTGTCACCTGTCTGTATCACTTGTGTTACCTGTGTGATCTGTGTTAGTTGTCTCACCTGTCTCACCTGTGTCTCACCTGTCTCACCTGTGTGTCTCACCTGTGTGTCTCACCTGTGTGTCTCACCTGTGTCTCACCTGTGTCTCACCTGTGTGTCTCACCTGTGCTCTGTACGAGGGGCCCCTGCGGCCGCTCTGCCCCCTGGCCCCCAACAACGTCAACAGCATGGCGGCCGCTGCCATGGCCGCGCCCCGGCTGGGCTTCGACGGGGTCACCGCCTGTCTGGTGGCTGATCCCAGGTGTGTCACCTGTCACCTGTCACCTGTGTGATCTGTGTCACCTGTGTGTGTCACCTGTCACCTGTGTTACCTGTGTAACCTGTGTGTGTCACCTGTGTCACCTGTGTGTGTCACCTGTCACCTGTGTTACCTGTCACCTGTGTGTGTCACCTGTCACCTGTGTCACCTGTGTGTGTCACCTGGACTTCAATGGGGTCACCACGTGTCTGGTGGCTGACCCCAGGTGTGTCACCTGTCACCTGTGTGTGTCACCTGTCACCTGTGTGATCTGTGTCACCTGTGTCACCTGTGTGATGTGTCACCTGTGTGTCACCTGTATCACCTGTCTGTCTCACCTGTGTCTTACCTGTGTGTCACCTGTGTGACCTGTGTCACCTGTCTGTGTCACCTGGGCTTCGACGGGGTCACTGCCTGTCTGGTGGCTGATCCCAGGTGTGTCACCTGTCACCTGCATCACCTGTGTGATCTGTGTGTGTCACCTGCATCACCTGTGTGATCTGTGTGTGTCACCTGTCACCTGTGTCACCCGTCTGTGTCACCTGAGTGTCACCAGCAGCTGTCCCTTGTCCTGCATTGTCCCCTCACTGTCCCCCCGCTGTCCCCTCAGTGCCACCCTCCCTGTCCCCCTCAGTGTCCCCGCAATGTCCCCTCGCTGTCCCCCCATTGTCTCCTCACTGTCCCCGCAGTGTCACCCCCGCAGTGTCACCCCCACTGTTCCCTCACCGTCCCCCCCGTGTCCCCGCAGTGTCCCCTCGCTGTCCCCTCAGTCCCACCCTCCGTGTCCCCACAGTGTCCCCTCACTGTCCCCTCAGTGTCACCCTTCCTGCCCCCCCACTGTCCCCTCACTGTCACCCCCGTGTCCCCTCAGTGTCCCCCGCTGTCCCCACCGTGTCCCCTCGCTGTCCCCTCAGTGCCACCCCCCGTGTCCCCCCCGTGTCCCCACAGTGTCCCCTCAGTGCCACCCCCCGTGTCCCCCCGTGTCCCCGCAGTGTCCCCTCACTGTCCCCTCGCTGTCCCCTCACTGTCCCCCCCCGTGTCCCCCCCGTGTCCCCGCAGTGTCCCCGACTGTCACATCATCGAGGTGCAGGTGCGGGCGGTGCCCGAGGGCGGCCGCGCCCTGACCGTCACCAGCAGCCGCCGCAACCCCGCGGGGGCCGGCGACGTCACCGGCAGCGCCACCCGCCACAGCTTCTGGAGCAGCGTCCTGGGTGCGTCACCCGTGTCACCTCTGCTGTCACCCGTGTCACCTGCGCTGTCACCTGTGTCACCTCTGCTGTCACCTGTCCCCCCCCTCAGCGCCCCCTCCTCGCTCACTCTGTCGCCTCCCCCGCAGCCTGCACCGGCCACGGCGGCTGCGTCAAGCTCTGCTGAGCTCTGCAACGCTGGAGACGCCTTCGGGGACATCGTGGGGACGCTTTGGGGACATCTTCGGGGACATTTTTTTGGGGACAATAAAACGCTGCCCCGGGCTCGGCGGTGCTGGCGCCCTTCTTGTGATGGCGGCGGGAGAGGGGGCGTGAGCGGATTGGTGGAAACGCCGCGCGGGGTGCGACGGGAGGAAGGGCGCTCGACGCTGATTGGTGTGCGCGGGGGTGCAAAGTACTCTGGGAAGGAGGTCGAAGCGCTGATTGGGTAGTGCGAGGCGCGAGGCGCGACGGGAAGAAGGTCGGCGCGCTCTGATTGGCCAGCGCAGCGCGGGGCACGACGGGAGTTGTAGTTGCGGCCTGAGGGGGCAGCGGCCGCCATGGCCCCGGAGGAGGAGCGGGGTGAGGAGGGGGAGGGCGGGGCCGGATTTTGGGGGGTCCCGAGGGGTCCTGGGGGGGCTTGGGGGGGGCAGGAAGGGCTCGGGGGGGGTTTTGGGGGGGCCAGGAGGGGTTTTTTGGAGGGGAAGGAGGCGAAGGCCGCGCCGAGGGCCCGTGAGGGGGGAAGGGCTGGGTAGGCCTCGGGGTGGGGGACCGGGGGGGGGGGGAGATTTGGGGAGGGGTCCTGAGGGGGATTTGGGGGGAATTTGGGTGAAATTTGGGGGTCCTGGGGAGGGGGTTCGGGGGGAATTGGAGGGAATTTTGGGTGAAATTGAAGGAATTTTGTGCGAAATTGAGTGAATTTTGGGCGAAATTGAAGGAATTTTTGGGTGAAATTGGAGGAAATTTTTGGGGCAATATGGGGGGATTTTGGGTGAAATTGGAGGAATTTGGGGCGAAATTGAGTGAATTTTGTGCGAAATCAGAGGAATTTTGGGTAAAATTGGAGGGAATTTTGGGCGAAATTGAAGGAATTTTGTGGGAAATTGGAGAGAAATTTTGGGGGGAATTTGGGGGTCCTGGGGGGCTTTTGGGGGGGAATTGGAGGGAACTTTTGGGTGAAATTGGAGGGATTTTGTCCGAAATTGAAGGAATTTTGGGTGGAATTGGAGGAATTTTGTGCAAAATTGGAAAGAAATTTGGGGGGGGAAATTTGGGGTTCCTGGGGGGGGAGGTTGGGCAGAATTTGAGGGAATTTTGTGCGAAATTGAGGGAATTTTGGGTGAAACTGGAGGGAATTTTTGGGGCAATTTGGGGGGATTTTGGGTGAAATTAGAGGGAATTTGGGGGGGGGGGCGGATTTGGGCAGAATTTGAGTGAATTTTGGGTGAAATTGGGGAGAATTTTGGGGCAAAATTGAGTGAATTTTGTCCAAAATTGGAGGAATTTTGGGTGGGAATTGGAGGGAATTTTTGGGTGAAATTGAGTGAATTTTGTCCGAAATCAGAGGAATTTTGTGCGAAATTGAGTGACTTTGTCCGAAATCGGAGGAATTTTGGGGGGAATTGAAGGAATTTTGGGTGAAATTGAATTAATTTTGTCTGAAATTGGAGGAATTTTGTCCGAAATCGGAGGAATTTTGTCCGAAATTGAGTGAATTTTGGGGGAAATTGAGTGAATTTTGTCCAAAATCGGAGGAATTTGGGGCGAAATTGGAGGAATTTTGGGTGAAATTGGAGGAATTTGGGTGAAATTGGAGGAATTTTGGGTGGAATTGAAGGAATTTTTGGGTGAATTCAGGGGGGAATTTGGGGGTCCTGGGGGGCTTTTGGGTGGGAATTGGAGGGAATTTTTGGGTGAAATTGGAGAAATTTTTTGGGGGCAATTTGGGGGGATTTTGGGTGAAATTGAAAGAATTTTGGATAAAATTGGAGGAATTTGGGGTGAAATTGAGTGAATTTTGTCCGAAATCGGAGGAATTTTGGGTGAAATTGGAGGAATTTTGGGCGAAATTGGAGGAATTTTGGGCGAAATTGGAGGAATTTTGGGTGAAATTGGAGGAATTTTGGGCGAAATTGAAGGAATTTTGGGTGAAATTGGAGGGAATTTTGGGTGAAATTGAAGGAATTTTGAGTGAAATTGGAGGAATTTTGGGTGAAATTGAGGGAATTTTGTCTGAAATCGGAGGAATTTTGTCCGAAATCGGAGGAATTTTGGGTGAAATTGAGGGAATTTTGTCCCAAATCGGAGGAATTTTGGGGGAAATTGGAGGAATTTGTGCAAAATTGAAGGAATTTTGGGTGAAATTGGAGGAATTTTGTCCGAAATCGGAGGAATTTTGGGGGAAATCGGAGGAATTTTGGGTGAAATTGGAGGAATTTTGTCCGAAATCAGAGGAATTTTGGCTGAAATCGGAGGAATTTTGGGCGAAATTGAAGGAATTTTGGGCAAAACTGGAGGAAATTTTTGGGGCAATTTGGGGGGATTTTGGGTGAAATTAGAGGGAATTTTGGGGGAAATCGGAGGAATTTTGGGTGAAATTGAAGGAATTTTGTGCGAAATTGAGTGAATTTTGTCCGGAATCGGAGGAATTTTGGGGGAAATCGGAGGAATTTTGTGCGAAATTGAAGGCATTTTGGGTAAAATTGTAGGGAATTTTGGGTGAAATTGAAGAAATTTTGTGCAAAATTGAGTGAATTTTGTCCGGAATCGGAGGAATTTTGTCCGAAATCGGAGGAATTTTGTCCGAAATCGGAGGAATTTTGGGTGAAATTGAGTGAATTTTGTCCCAAATCGGAGGAATTTTGGGGGAAATCGCAGCAATTTTCGGGCTCTGACTCCGCCCCCTCCCCTCCCCCTGTCCCCGGCCCAGCCCCCCCCTCGGGCCCGGCTCTGGGGGGGGGTCCCGGGGGTCCCGGCCGGGCTGTACCACGAGCGGCAGCGCCTGGAGCTCTGCGCCCTGCACGCCCTCAACAACCTCCTGCAGCAGCCCTGGCTCAGCAAGGCCGCTGCCGACGGCATCTGCCAGCGGTGAGACCCCAGACCCAATTCCCCGGGGCTGGGGGGGGCCGGGGTGGGGGGTTCTGGGGTTTGGGGAGGGGTCTGGGGGGTCTCGGAGGGGGTTCCTGAATTTGGGGAGGGGTCTGGAGGGTCTTGGAGGGGGGTTCTTGAATTTGGGGAGGGGTCTCAGGAGGGTTCTTGAGTTTGGGGAGGGGTCTCAGGGGGTTTCCTGAATTTGGGGAGGGGTCTGGGGGGGTTGGGGAGGGTGGGGAAAGGGGCTGGGAAAGGCTTCTGGGATTTGGGGAGGGGTCTGGGGGGTCTCAGAGGGGGTTTCTTGAAATTGGGGAGGGGTCTCAGGGGGGTTCCTGAATTTGGGGAGGGATCTGTGGGGTTTCTTGAATTTGGGGAGGGGTCTTGAGGGGTTTTCTGGATTTGGGGAGGGGTCTGGGGGGGTTGGGGAGGGGGTTTCTTGAATTTGGGGAGGGGTCTCAGGCGGGTTCCTGAATTTGGGGAGGGGTCTTGAGGGGTTTTCTGAAGTTGGGGAGGGGTCTTTGGGGGGGTTCTTGAATTTGGGGAGGGGTCTGGGGGGGTTGGGGAGGGGGTTCTTGAGTTTGGGGAGGGGTCTCAGGGGGGGTTTCTGAATTTGGGGACGGTTCTGGAGGGTCTTGGAGGGGGGTTCTTGAATTTGGGGAGGGGTCTTGGGGGGGGTTCCTGAGTTTGGGGAGGGGTCTTGAGGGGTTTTCTGAATTTGGGGAGGGGTCTCAGGGGGGTTCCTGAGTTTGGGGAGGGGTCTTGAGGGGTTTTCTGAATTTGGGGAGGGGTCTCAGGGGGGTTCCTGAGTTTGGGGAGGGGTCTTGAGGGGTTTTCTGAATTTGGGGAGGGGTCCGGGGTTAATTAATGAATTTGGGTCTGGGGTCTTGGGGTTAATTAATGAATTTGGGTCTGGGGTCTCGGGGGGGGTTGGGGGTTAATTTGGGTCTGGGGTCCGGGGTTAATTAATGAATTTGGGTCTGGGGTCTCAGGGGGGTTGGGTGTTAATTTGGGTCTGGGGTCCGGGGTTAATTAATGAATTTGGGTCTGGGTTCCCAGGGTTAATTAATTGATTTGGGTCTGGGGTCTCAGGGGGGTTCGAGGCTAATTTGGGTCTGGGATCCCGGGTTAATTTGGGTCTGGGGTCTCAGGGGGGTTTGGGATTAATTAATTTGGGTTTGGGGTCTGGGGTCAATTAATGAATTTGGGTCTGGGGTCCCAGGTTAATTAATTAATTTGGGTCTGGAGTCCCAGGTTAATTTGGGTCTGGGGTCTCAGGGGGGTTGGGGGTTAATTTGGGTCTGGGGTCCAGGGTTAATTAATTAATTTGGTTCTGGGGTCCGGGGTTAATTAATGAATGGATTTGGGTCTGGGGTCTGGGGTTAATTAATGAATTTGGGTCGGGGTCTTGGGGTTAATTTGGGTCTGGGGTCTCAGGGGGATTGGGGGTTAATTTGGGTCTGGGGTCCGGGGTTAATTAATGAATTTGGGTCTGGGGTCCGGGGTTAATTTGGGTCGGGGGTCCTTGAGGGGTTCAGGGTTAATTTGGGTCTGGGGTCCGGGGTTAATTAATGAATGAACTGATTTGGGTCTGGGGTCGGGGGTTAATTAATGAATTCATTAACCAATTTGGGTCTGGGGTCGGGGGTTAATTAATGAACTAATGAACCGATTTGGGTCTGGGGTCGGGGGTTAATGAATGAACTAATGAACCAATTTGGGTCTGGGGTCCCCAGGCTGGCCCCGCGGGCCTGGCCCAACCCCCACCGCAGCCCCCTGGGCACCGGCAACTACGACATCAACCTGGTGATGGCGGCGCTGGGCACGCGCGGCCTGGCCGCCGTCTGGTGGGACAAGCGCCGGTCAGACCCCTCCCCAAATGCGGGGAGACCCCAGACCCAAATCCGGGACCCCCCCGGGACCCCCGACCCAAATCCGGGACCCCCCCCCGGGACCCCCGACCCAAATTCCGGAGCTCCCCGAGACCCCCGACCCGAATTGGGGACCCTGAATCCGAATGGGATCCCTCTTGAGTTTCTCCTTTTTCCTGGGGGGTTTTGGGACAAAAGGTGGTCAGACCCCTCCCCAAATTCGGGACCACCCCCGAAGACCCCAGACCCAAATCCGGGACCGCCCCAGGACCCCCAACCCAAATTCTGGAGCTCCCTGAGACCCCAGACCCAAATTGGGGACCCTGAATCCAAATGGGGATCTCTTGAGTTTCTCCTTTTTCCTGCGGTGTTCTGGGACAAGCGCCGGTCAGACCCCTCCCCAAATGCGGGGTGGACCCCAGACCCAAATCCGGGACCCCCCTGGGACCCCAGACCCAAATTCCGGAGCTCCCCGAGACCCCAGACCCAAATTGGAGACCCTGAATCCGAATGGGAACCTCTCCAATCTCTCGCTTCTCCTGAGGGCTTCTGGGACAAGGGGCGGTGAGACCCCTCCCCAAATTGGGGATGGACCCTCAAGACCCCAGACCCAAATTCTGCACCCTTCCCGGGACCCCCGACCCAAATTTGGGAGCTCCCCGAGACCCCCGACCCAAATTGGGGACCCCGAATCCGAATGGGAACCTCTCTAATCTCTCCCTTCTCCTGAGGGATTCTGGGACAAGGGGCGGTGAGACCCCTCCCCAAATTGGGGATGGACCCCCGGGACCCCAGACCCAAATTCTGGACCCTTCCCGGGACCCCAGACCCAAATTCCGGAGCCCCACAAGGACCCCCGACCCAAATTTGGGAGCTCCCCGAGACCCCAGACCCAAATTGGAGACCTCAAATCCAAATGGGAACCTCTCAAATCTCTCCTTTCTTCTGGGGGGTTCTGGGACAATCAGTGCTGAGACCCCTCCCCAGATTGGGCAGGGACCCCTGAGACCCCAGACCCAAATTCCGGACCCTTCCCGGGACCCCCGACCCAAATTCCGGAGCTCCTCGAGACCCCAGACCCAAATTGGAGGCTCTTCAATGACC
Source organism: Phylloscopus trochilus trochilus (assembly GCA_016584745.2). Taxonomy (NCBI): domain Eukaryota; kingdom Metazoa; phylum Chordata; class Aves; order Passeriformes; family Phylloscopidae; genus Phylloscopus; species Phylloscopus trochilus. The sequence continues at coordinate 18,562 of WQNJ02000438.1, read as the reverse complement.
CCCACCCCCCTTTGGGATCTCTTTAATTTCTCCTGTTTATGCCGGGCTGTATTGGGATAAAAGGTGCTGGGACCCCTCCCCAAATTCGGGACCACCCCCGGGACCCCAGACCTAAATTCCGGAGCCCCCGAGACCCCCGACCCAAATTGGGGACCCCTCTGTGAGCCCCACCCCCATTGGGAATCCCTCTTGTCACACTGTGGGGGCGGGACAGGGGGCAGTGCGACCCCTCCCCAAATTGGGGATGGACCCCCGGGACCCCCGACCCAAATTCCAGACCCTTCCCGGGACCCCCGACCCAAATTCCGGAGCTCCCCGAGACCCCAGACCCAAATTGGGGAGCTCTCCACCCTCCCCTTGCTGTGACAACGCCACCCTTGGGGACACCTCAATTAACTCCCGACTCCCCCCCAATTAATTCCCGACCCCTCCCCAATTAATTCCTGATCCCCCCAATTAACTCCTGACTCCCTCCCCAATTAATTCACAACCCCTCCCCAATTAACTCCCGACCCCTCCCCAATTAACTCCTGACCCCTCCCCAATTAACTTGCGACCCTCCCCAATTAATTCACAACCTTTCCCCAATTAAGTCTTGACCCCCTCCCCAATTACCTCACCACTCCCCAATCAATTCATTACCCCTTCCCAATCAACTCACCACCCCTTCCCAATTAATTCGTGACCCCTCCCCAATTTATTCCCGACCCCTCCTCAATCAACTCGCCACCCCTCCCCAATTAACTCGCCACCCCTCCCCAATTAATTCCTGATCCCCCCCAATTAACTCCTGACTCCCTCCCCAATTAATTCACAACCCCTCTCCAATTAACTTATGACTCCTCCCCAATTAATTCACTACCCCTCCCCAATTAATTCATGACCCCTCCCCAATTAACTCCCGACCCCTCCCCAATTAACTTGCCATCCCATCCCAATTAACTCCTGAACCCCTCCCCAATTAATTCACGACCCTTCCCCAATTAACTCGCCACCCCTCCCCAATTACCTCACCACCCCCCCAATTAAGTCCCGACCCCTCCCCAATTAATTCCCGACCCCTCCCCAATTAACTCGCCACCCCTCCCCAATTAATTTCTGATCCCCCCAATTAACTCCTGACCCCTCCCCAATTAACTCCCGACCCCTCCCCAATTAACTTGCGACCCTCCCCAATTAATTCACTTTTCCCCAATTAAGTCTTGACCCCCTCCCCAATTACCTCACCACTCCCCAATCAATTCATTACCCCTTCCCAATCAACTCGCCACCCCTCCCCAATTAATTCATGACCCCTCCCCAATTAACTCCTGACCCCTCCCCAAATAACTTGCGACCCTCCCCAATTAATTCACTACCCCTCCCCAATTAATTCCTGACCCCCCCCAATTTATTCCCGACCCCTCCCCAATCAACTCGCCACCCCTCCCCAATTAATTCATGATCCCCCCAATTAATTCCCGACCTCTCCCCAATTAACTCCCGACCCCTTCCCCATTAACTCGCCACCCCTCCCCAATTAATTCCTGACCCCTCCCCAATTAACTCCTGACTCCCTCCCCAATTAATTCACAACCCCTCTCCAATTAACTTATGACTCCTCCCCAATTAATTCCCGACCCCTCCCCAATTAACTCCCGACTCCTCCCCAATTAACTCACCACCCCTCCCCAATTACCTCACCACCCCCCCAATCAATTTATTACCCCTTCCCAATCAACTCACCACCCCTTCCCAATTAACTCACGACCCCTCCCAATTAATTCACCTCCCCTCCCCAATTAAGTCTTGACCCCCTCCCCAATTACCTCACCACCCCCCCAATCAATTCATTACCCCTCCCCAATTAACTCCCGCCCCCCCGTTAATTAATGACTCAATTAGCAGCCCCCTGGAGCGCCTGGCGCTGCCGCACATCCTGGGCTTCCTGCTGAACGTGCGCTCGCGGCTCCGCCTGGGGGCGCTGCCGCTGCCGCTGGCCCGGCCGCACTGGCTGGGGCTGCGGCGCCTCGGCGGCGCCTTCTACAACCTGGACTGCAAACTGCCGGCGCCGGCGGCCATCGGCACCGAGGGACAGCTGCGGTGAGACCCGGGGGGGCTGGCATTGTCACCTTTGTCACCCCTGTGTCACCCCTTTGTCACCCCTTTGTCACCCCTCTGTCACCCCTGGACTCCAAACTGCCGGCGCCGGCCGCCATCGGCACCGAGGGACAGCTGCGGTGAGACACCCAGGGGGGGAAATGGCACCGCATTGTCACCTCTGTTCCCCTTTGTCACCCCTTTGTCACCCCTTTGTCACCCCTTTGTCACCTTTGTCACCTCTCTGTCACCTCCTTGTCACCTTTGTCACCCCCTTGTCACCTCTCTGTCACCTGTCACCTCCTTGTCACCTTTGTCACCCCTTTGTCACCTCTTTGTCACCTCTTTGTCATCCTTGTCACCTTGTTGTCACCTCTTTGTCACCTCTTTGTCACCTTTGTCACCTTTGTCACCCCTGGACTCCAAACTGCCGGCGCCGGCCGCCATCAGCACCGAGGGACAGCTGCGGTGAGACACGGGGGGGAAATGGCACCTCCTTGTCACCTTTGTCACCCCCTTGTCACCCCCTTGTCACCCCCTTGTCACCCCCTTGTCACCCCTTTGTAACCTCCTTGTCACCTTTGTCACCCCTGGACTCCAAACTGCCGGCGCCGGCCAACATCGGCACCGAGGGACAGCTGCGGTGAGACACGGGGGGGCTGGCATTGTCACCTTTGTCACCCCTTTGTCACCTCTCTGTCACCTCCTTGTCACCCCTTTGTCACCCCTGGACTCCAAACTGCCGGCGCCGGCGGCCATCGGCACCGAGGGACAGCTGCGGTGAGACCCCCAGGGGGGGAATGGCACCGCCTTGTCACCTTTATCACCTCTCTGTCACCTCTCTGTCACCTTTGTCACCCCTTTGTCACCTCCTTGTCACCCCTTTGTCACCCCTTTGTCACCCCTTTGTCACCTTTGTCAACCCTTTGTCACCCCTTTGTCACCCCTCTGTCACCCCTGGACTCCAAATTGCCGGCGCCGGCGGCCATCGGCGCCGAGGGACAGCTGCGGTGAGACCTCGGGGGGCTGGCACCTCCTTGTCACCTTTGTCACCCCTTTGTCACCCCTTTGTCACCTCTTTGTCACCTCTCTGTCACCTCCTTGTCATCCTTGTCACCCCTTTGTCACCTCTTTGTCATCCTTGTCACCTTTGTCACCTCTCTGTCACCCCTTTGTCACCCCTTTGTCACTTTTGTTGCCTTTTTGTCACCCCCTTGTCACTTTTGTCACCTTTTTGTCACCTCTTTGTCCCACCTTTGTCACCCCTTTGTCACCTTTGTCACCTCTTTGTCACCCCTTTGTCCCCTTTTTGTCACTTTTTTCGCCTTTTTGTCACCTTCTTGTCGCCTTTGTCACCTTTTTGTTACCTTTTTGTCATCTCTTTGTCACCCTTTTGTCACCTCTTTGTCACCTTTGTTGCCTTTTTGTCACGCCCTTGTCACTTTTGTCACCTTTTTGTCACCACATTGTCACCTCTTTGTCACCCCTTTGTCACCTCTTTGTCACCTTTTTGTCCCCTCTCTGCCGCCCCCTTGTGGCCTTAGGGAGTTCCTGCGGGAGGCGCTGGCCAAGGCTGTGGGTGACACCTGGGGGTGGCATTGTCACCTGGGGGGGTGGCATTGTCACCTTTGTCACCTTTTTGTCACCCCTTTGTGTCCTTAGGGAGTTCCTGCGGGAGGCGCTGGCCAAGGGACCCTCGGAGCTGTTCCTGGTGGTGACACAGGAGGTGGAGGAGGCGGGGACGTGGCTGAGCCCCGAGTGACACCTGAGGTGACACCTGTGGGTGACACCTGTGGGTGGCACCTGTGGGTGACACCTGAGGTGACACCTGAGGGTGGCGCCGCTGGATTTCCCCCACAAACGACCAAATTTTGGGGTTTTTTTGGTGGGGATTTGGGACCCCCCCAGGAGCCCAGGTGGTGTCACCTGGATGTCACCTGGATGTCACCTGGATGTCACCTCCGGGCCTTTAAACCCCTCCCAAAAAAAAGGATTAAAAGCGATCGTTTGCAGCTTTGTGTTGTTGTGGTTGCGCCGAAATGCCCGGATTTCGCCTCAAAATCTCCGTATTTCGCACACGGATCTCCGAATTTCCCCCTCAAGCTCAAGAATTCCATCCGTAAATCCCCTAAATTTTCACCGAAATTCCCGAATTTCACCCCAAAATCCCCAAATTTCCTCCCCACAGCGCCGGGCGCCGAGAGGCGGGAATCCTGAGGCGAGGGGGCGTGACCACCCCGAGACGCGCTCTGATTGGCTCTCCTCATGATTGACATCCTCTCCGGTGCCGCACAGCCAGTCAGTTCGCAGCATTCCTGTTCGGCGCCGCGCAGTTCAAAAATCCCCCAATTTCCACCCGAAATACCCGAGTTTTGCCCCAAAATCTCCGTATTTCGCTCGCAAATCCCCGAATTCCCACCCAAACCCATCAATCCCGCCAAGAAACTCCCGAATTCCATCCCAAAATTCCCGAAATTCTCCCCTGAGCCGCCGGGCGCGAGAGGCGGGAATCCTGAGGCGGGGGGCGTAACCACCCCGAGACGCGCTCTGATTGGCTTTCCCCATGATTGACACCCTTTCCAGTGCTACACAGCCAGTCAGCTCGCAGCACGCGTGTCGGGCGCCGCGCAGCTCAAAATCGCCGAATTTCCACCCGAAATACCGGCTTTTACCCAAAAATCTCCGTATTTCGCTCGCAAATCCCCGAATTCCCACCCAAACCCACCAAGAAACTCCCAAATTCCACCCCCAAATCCCCGAAATTTTCCCCTGAGCCACCGGGCGCGAGAGGTGGGAATACTGAGGCGGGGGGCGTGACCACCCCGAGACGCGCTCTGATTGGCTCTCCGCGTTGATTGACACGCTGTCGGAATAGGTTTGGCCAATCAACACGCGTCGTGGTTGGTCTGCTACCGCCGGCGGGGAGAGCGCTCGCGGCCTTCCCTGGTGGTCTAGTGGTTAGGATTCGGCGCTCTCACCGCCGCGGCCCGGGTTCGATTCCCGGTCAGGGAACAACGACGCTTTCTTTTTGTTTTATTTCTTTCTTTTTTTTTTTTTCCCAACTTATTTCCGCTTCCGATTTTTCCCAACCGCTCGCGGGGGCCTCCTTTTCTCTCCTCCGCCGTATTTAGCTTTTCATTCAAAATTAACTTCTTCATTAGTAACAATAATTAGTTAAAAAAAAAAGGGGTGATGTAATAATGTGGGGGGGGAGGGAAAAAAGCGCGGGAATTGCTGTCGCGATGCGGCGACACACCTGAGGCACCGCTGGGATTCGAACCCAGGATCTCCTGTTTACTAGACAGGCGCTTTAACCAACTAAGCCACGGCGCCGCGCGCTCTCCGCGCCGCCCTCAACCCCCATCACCCCCCGGCCCCTCCCCCCACCCCCTCCTGACCCCCCCAAAAAGGGGAGACCCCCAAAATCCCCTCCCCCAAAAAGGAGAGACCCCCAAATCCTCCCCATTTCCCATCCCCCAAAAAAGGGGAGACCCCAAAATCCCCCAAATTCCCCCAAAATCCCCTCCCCCAAAAAGGAGAGACCCTAAAATCCCCTCCCCCAAAAAGGAGAGACGCTAAAATCCCCCTCCCCCAAAATTCCCCGAATTCCCCTCCCCCAAAAAGAGAAGACCCCAAAATTCCCCAAATTCCCCTCTCCCCAAAAAGCTGAGACCCCCAAACCCCCCAAATCCCCTCCCTCAAAAAGTGGAGATCCCAAAATCCTCCCCATTTCCCCACCCCCAAAAAAGGGGAGACCCCAAAACCCCCTCTCCCAAAAAGGGGAGACCCCCAAAATTCCCCCAATTCCCCTCCCCCAAAAAGTGGAGACCCCAAAATCCTCCCCATTTCCCCACCCCCAAAGAAGGGGAGACCCCAAATTCCCCTCCCCCAAAAAGCGGAGACCCCAAATTCCCCTCCCCCAAAAAGCGGAGACCCCAAATTCCCCTCCCCCAAAAGGGGAGACCCTAAAATCCCCTCCCCCAAAACGGAGCGACCCCCAAATTCCCCCAATTCCCCTCCCCCAAAAAAGGGGAGACCCCCAAATCCCCCAAATTCCCCCAAATTCCCCTCCCCCCAAAAGGGGAGACCCCAAAATCCCCTCCCCCAAAACGGAGAGACCCCAAAATCCTCCCCATTTCCCCTCCCCCCAAAAGGGGAGACCCAAAATCCCCTCCCCCAAAAGAGAAGACCCCAAACCCCCGAATCCCCCAAATTTGAGGGGACCCCCCCAAAACGGCCGAATTCCGACCCAAATCCCCGAATTTCACCCCAAAAATCCCCGAATTTCACCCCAAAACGCCCAAATTTCACCCCCAAATCTCCACTTTCCACCCCGAGATCCCCGAATTTCAACCCCAAATCCCCAATTTTCACCCCAAAATCCCTAAATTTCCCCCCCCATGGCCGAGTTTCAGCCCAAACCCCAAAATTCCACCCCAAACCCCCAATTTTAACCTCAAAACCTCAATTTTTACCCCCCCCAAATCTCTGAATTTCATCCCAAAATCTCCAAATTTCACCCCAAAACGGCCAAATTCCAGCCCAAATCCCCTCCCCGCGTGTCCCGGGACCCCCCGAGTGTTGAAACCCCCCCCAAAAAACCCCAAATCGCCCCCAAAAAAACCAAAATCCCCCCCAAATCCCCTAAACCTCCCTCAAAACCCCTTTAAAACCCCCGAAAACCCCTCAAATTCCCCCCTAAAATCCCCCCGAATCCCCCAAAACCCACCAGGGATCCCCCAAAAACCCCCAAATCTCCCTCAAAACCCCCTCAGCCTCCCCAAAATCCCCCAAAATCCCCCAAATCCCCCAAAATCCCCTCAAAATCCCCCAAAATCCCCCCAAATCCCTCAAAATCCCCCCCAAATCCCCCCAATATCCCTCAACCCCCTTCAAATAATTTAATTAAACCATTTAATTTCTAATTTTTTTTGACGTTTTATTTTCTTTTTTCACTTTTTTTAAAAAAATTTTTTTCTTCCCTTCCGGCTTTTTTTTTTTTTTCACCCCGATTTTCCCGATTTTTTTTTGTTTTACATTTGCCTTTATTTTATTTTATTTTGTTTTATTTTATTTTATTTTACTTTATTTTATTTTATTTTATTTTATTTTATTTTATTTTATTTTACTTTATTTTTATTTTATTTTTATTTATTTTATTTTATTTTACTTTATTTTTATTTTATTTTTATTTATTTTATTTTATTTTTATTTTACTGTATTTTATTTTTATTTTATTTTTACCTTTCCCGCCTTTTTTAAACGCCGTTTTTCGTTTTCCCGCCATCCCTAAGCTCGGAATTGAAAATGGAAAACCTGAGGGGAAAAATGGGGAAAATTGAGGGGAAAATGGGAAAAATTGAGAGGGAAATGGGAATTATGAGGGAAAAATGGGAATTTTGAGGGGGAAATGGGGAAAAACGATGGGAAAATTGATGGGGAAATGGGAATTATGAGCGGGAAAATGGGAATTATGAGGGGAAAATGGGAATTATGAGGGGAAAATGGGGAAAATTGAGGGGGAAATGGGAATTATGAGGGAGAAAATGGGAATTATGAGCGGGAAAATGGGGAAATTGGGGGGAAATGGGGAAAAAAGAGGGGGAAATGGAAAAACTGAGGGGGAAAATGGGAATTATGAGTGGGAAAACGGGAATTATGAGCGGGAAAATGGAATTATGAGGGGAAAATGGGAAAATTGAGGGGGAAATGTGGAAAAAAGAGGGGAGAATGGGGAAAATTGAGAAATTTGAGGGAAAGTGGGAAAACTGAGGGGAAAGTGGGGAAAATTGAGAGAGAAATGGGGGAAAATTGAGAGAGAAATGGGGAAAATTGAGGGAAAAAGGGGAAAATCGGGGGGAAATGGAATTATGAGGGGAAAATGGGAATTTTGAGGGGGAAATGAGGAAAATTGAGGAGGAAATGGGAATTATGAGGGGAAAATTGGGAAAATTGAGGGAAAATGGGAAAACTGAGGAGAAAATTGAGGGGGAAATGGGAATTATGAGGAGGAAATGGGAATTATGAGGGGAAAATCGGGAAATCTGAGGGAAAAATGGGAAAATTGAGGGGGAAAATCGAGAAAATTGAGGGGGAAATGGGGGAAAAACGATGGGAAAATTGATGGGGAAATGGGAATTATGAGCGGGAAAATGGGAATTATGAGGGGAAAATGGGGAAATTGGGGGGGAAATGGGGAAAAAAGAGGGGAGAATGGGAAAATTGAGGAATTTGAGGGAAAGTGGGGAAAACTGAGGAAAAAATGGGGAAATTTGAGGGGAAAATGGGGAAATTTGAGGGGAAAATGGGGAAATTTGAGGGGAAAATGGGGAAAATTGAGGGGGAAATGGGAATTACGAGGGAGAAATGGGGAGAATTGAGGGGGAAATGGAAAAACTGAGGGGAAAATGGGAATGATGAGCGGGAAATGGGGAAAATTGAAAGGGAAATGGGAATTATGAGAGGGAAATGGGAATTATGAGGGGAAAACGGGGAAATTGGGGGGAAATGGGGAAAAAAGAGAGGAGAATGGGGAAAATTGAGAAATTTGAGGGAAAGTGGGGAAAATTGAGGGGAAAGTCGGGAAAATTGAGAGAGAAATGGGGAAAATTGAGGGAAAAAGGGGAAAATCGGGGGCAAATGGGAATTATGAGGGGAAATGGGAATTTTGACGGGGAAATGAGGAAAATTGAGGGGGAAATGGGAATTATGAGGGGAAAATTGGGAAATCTGAGGGGAAAATGGAAAATTGAGGGGGAAATGAGGAAAATTGAGGGGAAAATCGAAAAAATTGAGGGGAAAAATGGGTTTATTCTCAGGGTGGGATTCCCTCACTGTGGGCGTGTCCCTCCCCTCAGGGTGGGCGTGTCCTCCCCCACGGTGGGCGTGTCCTCCCCTCACGGTGGGCGTGGTTTCCCTCAAGGCGGGCTTTTCCCCTCAGTGTGGGCGGGGGCTCCCCCCATCAGTGTGGGCGTGTCCTCCCCTCAGAGTGGGCGTGGTTTCCCTCAAGGCGGGCTTTTCCCCCTCCGCGTGGGGCGTGTCCTCTCCTCAGAGTGGGCGTGGTTTCCCTCAAGGCGGGCTTTTCCTCTCCGCGTGGGCGTGTCCTCCCCTCAGAGTAGGCGGGGCCTCCCCTCAGTGTGGGCGCGTCCCCGCCGCGCCTGCGCTTCCCCCGCGCCCGCCCCGCCGCGCCGGGATGCGGCACCCGCCGTCCCAACCTCTCCCTCCCCTCGCCCCCTCCTCCTATCGCGACTCTCGCCCCCTCCTCCTGTCGCGCCTGTCGCCATGGGCTGGCAAGCCGAGCGCGACAAAGTGGTGATCAACGTCGGCGGCGTCCGCCATGAGACCTACCGCAGCACCCTGCAGACGCTGCCCGGCACCCGCCTGGCCGGGCTGGCCGAACCGGGCGCCGCCGCCCGCTTCGACTACGATGCCGGAGCCGGCGAGTTCTTCTTCGACCGTCACCCGGCCGTCTTCGCTTACGTGCTCAACTACTACCGCACCGGCAAGCTGCACTGCCCGGCCGACGTCTGCGGGCCGCTCTTCGAGGAGGAGCTGGCCTTCTGGGGCATCGACGAGACGGACGTGGAGGCTTGCTGCTGGATGAATTACCGGCAGCACCGCGATGCTGAGGAAGCTCTGGACAGCTTCGAGAGCCCCGAGGGGCCCGGCCCGCCCGAACCGGCCGAACCCAAGCGGCTGTGCCTGGAGGAGGGCCGGCCCGCCAGCTGGTGGCGGCGGTGGCGGCCGCGGCTCTGGGCGCTCTTCGAGGATCCTTACTCGTCCAGGATGGCCAGGGTGAGGGGGAAGATAAAAAAGAAGGGTTTGGGGTGGTTTAGGATGGGGTTAGGGAGGGTTGGGGGCTGCTGGGATGGGGTTTAGGGGCTGGGGAAGGAGGGTTCTGAGGCGGGGGGTTGGGGGGTGTGAGGGGATGAGGGCAGCTCTGAGGGGAGTTAGGGGTGTGAGGGAGTTTAGGGTAGCTTTGAGGGGGTTTAGGGGGTGTGAGGGAGTTTAGGGCAGCTCTGCGGGCATTTAGGGCAGCTCTGAGGGGATTTAGGGAGTGTGAGGGGGGTTAGGGCATCTCTGAGGGTTTAGGGCATCTCTGAGGGATTTTAGGCAGCTCTGGTCGAGTTTAAGGCACCTCTGAAGGGGTTCAGGGCATCTCTGAGGGGTTTAGGGGCACCTCTGAGCGGATTTAGGGGGTGTGAGGGGGGTTAGGGTATCTCTGAGGGGGTTTAAAGCAGCTCTGAGGGGATTTAGGACACCTCTGAGGGGGTTTAGGACACCTCTGAGAGGGTTTAGGGCACCTCTGAGGGGGTCTTGGGGGGCTCTGAGGGGTTTAGAGAGATTCTGAAGGGCTTTAGAGCATCCCTGCAGGAGTCACGAGGGGCCGTGAGGGCGCTTGGGGCCGCTCTAGAGGGGTCGAAGGCGTCCCTGAGAGGGTTTAGGAAGGGTGGGGGAGCTCTAGGGGAGTTTAGGGCATCTCTGAGGGGGTTCAGAGGAGATTTAGGGGAGTTGAGAGGGTTTAGGGCATCTCTGGGGGGGGTTCAGAGAGGATTCAGGGAAGTTTAGAGGGGTTTAGGGCATCTCTGAAGTGGTTCAGAGGGGCTGTGAGGGGGTTTAGGGGAGTTAAGGAGGGTTTGGGGCATCTGTGAGGGGCTTTAGGGGGGTTCAGAGGGATTTTGGGCACCTCTGAGGCGATCCTGAGGGGCTGTGAGGGTGTTTAAAGGTGATTGAGGGGTTTCAGGCGGGCTCTGAGGGGAGTTTGGGGGTTTGTAGGAGGGTTTAAGGGTGTCTGAGGGGCTCTAGGACGTCTCTGAGGGGCTTCAGGGGGTTTAGAGAGGGTTCAGGGGGCTCTGAGGGGGGCTGGGGAGGGCTCCAGATGGATTTAGGGGGGCTCAGAAGGAGCTGGGAGGGGATTAAAGGGGTTTGCAGTGGAGTTTAGGGCTTTTCTGAGGGGTGACAGGAGATTTAAGAAGCCTCTGAGGGGGATCAGGGGAGATGTGAGGGGTCTGAGGGGGGGGGCTAGGGCGAGTTTTAAGGGAATTAAAGGGCACTCTGGAGGGGTTTGGGGCACCTCTGAGAGGGTCTTGGGGGGCTCTCAGGTGGTTTTGGGGGGAATGTGACTGAGTTTAAGGGGGCTCAGAGGGGATTTCATGGGGCTCTGAGGATTTTAGGGCACCTCTGAGGGGATTTAGGAGGGCTCGGAGAGGGTCTTTGGCGGGGGGGAGGGTCTCTGAGGAGTTTGGGGGCATCTCTGAGGTAGCTGAAGGGGTCTGCAGGGGTGTTTGGGGGGCTTCTGAGTGGGTTTAGGACATTTAGGGCGTCTCTGAGGAGTTGAGGACATCCTGAGGGAGTTCAGGGGATGTTGAACGGTGCAGGGAGGTCTCTGACAGGGCTTAGGGGACTCTGAGGGGGGTGTTGAGGGGGTCTCAGGGGTCCCCGAGGGGATTTAGGGCGTTTTTGAGGGGCTGGAAGGGGTTTAGTGGGTCTGCAATGGGCATATCATATTTTAAATAGGCTCTGAGGGGGTCTTGGGGGGGTCTCTGAGGGGATTTAGGGCGTTTTTTGGGGGGGTTTAGGAGCTCTGTGAGGGGATCAACACATCCCTCAGGAAGTTTGGGGGGGGGGTCTTGGGATTTAGGGGGGGGGGGCTCTGAGAGGGGCAAAAACATCTCTGAAGGGATTTTGGGGGGTCTGCGAGGATTTTAAGGCGACCTCTGACGGGGTTTCGGGGGGTCTCTGAAGGGCTTGGGGGGTGTCTGAGGGGTTTTAGGGGGCTCTGAGGGGTTTAGGGGGTGTCTGAGGGGGTTCAGAGCACCTTTTGAGGGGGGTTAGGGGGTCCCGAGGGGGTTTAGGGGGTCTCTGAGAGGGGTTTAGGGGTCTCTGAGAGGGGTTTAGGGGTCTCTGAGTGGGTTTGGGGGCTCTGAGTGGGTTTTGGGGGGGGTCTGAGGAGGTTTGGGGGGGGGTCTCTGAGAGGCTCTTTGGGGTCTCTGAGGAGGTTTAGGGGAGTCTGAAGGAGGGGGATTTGGGGGGGGGGGGGGGCTCTGAGGCAGCCGGAGCCTCTGGGGGGTTCAGGGGTCTCTGAGGGGTCCTGGGGGGCTCTGAGCTGATTTTGGGTGGGGGGGAGGAAAAGGGGGGGGGGGGGTTTGAGGCTCTTGGGGGGCTCTGAGGAATTTCGGGGGAGGGGGTCTCTGAGGGGCCGGGGGATGGGGGTCAGGAACACCGCAGGAATATTTGGGGACACTGCGGGGACCCTGAGGGGACATTTTTTTTTGGGGGGGGTGGCTTTGAGGGGACAGCGTGGGGCGGGGGGGGACACACGGGGGGGGGGTGATGAGGGGACACGGAGGGGGTGATGGGGGGGACACCGTGGGGGGGGCACCGGGAGGATGCGGGGGGAGGGGGCTCAGCCCTTTGTGCCTGTCCCCCCCCCGCCAACCCCCTCCCCGTGTCCCCCCCGCCCCCGCCATGTCCCCGGTGTCCCCCCCGCTCCCCCCCCCGCAGCCGCTGGCCCCGATCCTGCCGCAGCGGGGCCGGGGAAGCGGCGGGGGGGGGAAGGGAGCGAGGAGGGGGGGGGGGGGAGCCGGGACCGCACTGCGGTGCCCCCTCCCCCCCCCCAGACCGGCCTGTCCTACATCCCCTCCCCTCCCCCCACCCCCCCCAGCGCCCCCCTCCCCCTCCCTCCATGTCACCCCCCCCCCCCCTCCCTGCGTGGCCTAAATCCCCCCCCCCCCCCAATCCTGGCCTAGATCCCCCCCCAGCGTCCCTTGTGTGTCCCCCCCCCTCCCCGCGTGTCCCCAAATCTGGCCTAGATCCCCCTCCCCCCCCCTACTCCGTGTCCCCTGTGTCCCCCCACAGTGTCCCCAAATATGCCCCCCCCCCACCGCGCATGGCCTCGATATCGTTCTGCACCCCCACCCCCCTCCCCGGTGTTCCCCAAAACCCGCCCCCCCCCGTGTCCCCAACCCTCTGTACCCCCTCCCCCGATCGTGTCCCCAAGGCCCCCCCAGGCCTCTGTGTGTCCCCCCACCCCCCATTTTGTGTCCCTCCCGTGTCCCCAAGCCCCCCCCGGCCTGTCTGTGTGTCCCCCCCCCCCCCAAAAAAAAAAATGTCCCACCTCCCTCATTAGGGGGGGGGGGGCGGTCAGTGATTTGGGGGTCAGTGATTTTGGGGGGTCAGTGATTTGGGGGTCAGTGATTGGGGGGGGTCTGTGATTTGGGGGGTCAGAGATTGGGGGGGTCAGTGATTTGGGGGGGGTCAGTGATTGGGGGGTCAGTGATTTGGGTGGGGTCAGTGATTTGGGGGGGGTCAGTGATTGGGGGATTCAGTGATTTGGGGGGGGTCAGTGATTGGGGGGTCAGTGATTTGGGGGGGGTCAGTGATGGGGGGTCAGTGATTGGGGGGGGTCAGTGATTGGGGGGGTCAGTGATTTGGGGGGTCAGTGATTGGGAGGTCAGTGATTGGGAGGTCAGTGATTGGGGGGTCAGTGATTGGGGGGTCAGTGATTGGGGGGGGTCAGTGATTGGGGGGGGTCAGTGATTGGGGGGTCAGTGATTTGGGGGGGTCAGTGATTGGGGGGTCAGTGATTGGGGGGGGTCAGTGATTTGGGGGGGGTCAGTGATTGGGGGGTCAGTGATTGGGGGGGGTCAGTGATTTGGGGGGGTCAGTGATTGGGGGGGGTCAGTGATTGGGGGGTCAGTGATTGGGGGGTCAGTGATTTGGGGGGGTCAGTGATTGGGGGGGTCAGTGATTTGGGGGGGTCAGTGATTTGGGGGTCAGTGATTTGGGGGGGTCAGTGATTGGGGGGGGTCAGTGATTTGGGGGTCAGTGATTGGGGGGGTCAGTGATTGGGGGGTCAGTGATTTGGGGGGGTCAGTGATTGGGGGGGGTCAGTGATTGGGGGGGTCAGTGATTGGGGGGGGGGTGTGATTGGGGGGGTCAGTGATTGGGGGGGTCAGTGATTTGGGGGGGTCAGTGATGGGGGGGTCAGTGATTGGGGGGGTCAGTGATTGGGGGGGGTCAGTGATTGGAGGGTCAGTGATTGGGGGGGGTCAGTGATTGGGGGGGGTCAGTGATTTGGGGGTCAGTGATTTGGGGGGGGTCTGTGATTTGGGGGGTCAGTGATTGGGAGGACCAGTGATTTGGGGGGGTCTGTGATTTGGGGGTCAGTGATTTGGGGGGGGTCAGTGATTGGGGGGGGTCAGTGATTGGGGGGGTCAGTGATTTGGGGGGGGTCAGTGATTTGGGGGGTCAGTGATTGGGGGGGGTCAGTGATTGGGGGGGTCAGTGATTGGGGGGGTCAGTGATTGGGGGGTCAGTGATTTGGGGGGGTCAGTGATTTGGGGGGGGGTCAGTGACTGGGGGGTCAGTGATTTGGGGGGGGTCAGTGAGTGGGGGGGTCAGTGAGTGGGGGGGTCAGTGATTGGGGGGGGTCAGTGATTTGGGGGGTCAGTGATTGGGGGGTCAGTGATTGGGGGGGGTCAGTGATTTGGGGGGTGTCAGTGATTTGGGGGGGGTCAGTGATTGGGGGGTCAGTGATTGGGGGGGGTCAGTGATTTGGGGGGTCAGTGATTGGGGGGGGGTCAGTGATTTGGGGGGGGTCAGTGATTGGGGGGTCAGTGATTTGGGGGTCAGTGATTTGGGGGGGTCAGTGATTGGGGGGTCAGTGATTTGGGGGGTCAGTGATTTGGGGGGGGTCAGTGATTTGGGGGGTCAGTGATTTGGGGGGTCAGTGATTGGGGGTGTCAGTGATGGGGGGGGTCAGTGATTGGGGGGTCAGTGATTGGGGGGGCAGTGATTGGGGGTGTCAGTGATGGGGGGGGTCAGTGATTGGGGGGTCAGTGATTGGGGGGGCAGTGATTGGGGGTGTCAGTGATGGGGGGGGTCAGTGATTGGGGGGGCAGTGATTGGGGGGGCAGTGATTGGGGGGGGTCAGTGATTGGGGGGGGGTCAGTGATGGGGGGGGTCAGTGATTGGGGGGGCAGTGATTGGGGGGGGTCAGTGATTGGGGGGGGGTCAGTGATTGGGGGGGTCAGTGATTTGGGGGGGGTCAGTGATTTGGGGGGGGTCAGTGATTTGGGGTGTCAGTGATTTGGGGGGTCAGTGATTTGGGGGGGTCAGTGATTGGGGGGTCAGTGATTGGGGGGGTCAGTGATTTGGGGGGGTCAGTGATTGGGGGGTCAGTGATTGGGGGGGTCAGTGATTTGGGGGTCAGTGATTTGGGGGGGGTCAGTGATTTGGGGGGGGGTCAGTGATTTGGGGGGGGGGTGTCAGTGATTTGAGGGCTCAGAACCCCAAATTCCTGGGGAGCCTGTTCCATGAGGGGTTTTTGGGGGGTGTGGGGGGTCCCAGCACCCCCAGACCTCTCCCCCACGAGTATATGGGGGTGTCAATAATTTGGGGGGGGGGGTCAGAACTCAACTCAGCCCCCCCCATGAATATCTGGGGGTGTCAGTGATTTGAGGAGGGGTCAGACCCCCAAATCCCTGGGTTTGGGGTGGGTTTGGGGGGGTCTTGGTAGGGTTTGGGGTGGGTTTAGTGGGAAGCCTGTCCCATGAGGGGTTTTTGGGGACATCCCAGCACCCCCCTGACCTCTCCCCTCTCCCCCCATGAATATAGAGGGGTGTCAATGATTTGAGGAGGGGTCAGACCCCCAAATCCCTGGGTTTGGGGTGGGTTTGGGGTGGTCTTGGTAGGGTTTGGGGTCAGTTTAGTGGGGAGCCTGTCCCATGAGGGGTTTTTGGGGGAGTCCCAACACCCCCCTGACCTCTCCCCTCTCCCCCCATGAATATATTGGGGTGTCAATGATTTGAGGAGGGGTCAGAACCCCAAATCCTTGGTTTGGGGTGGGTTTGGGTGGTCTTGGTAGGGTTTGGGGTGGGTTTGGGGGTTTGGTAGGGTTTGGGGTGGGTTTAGTGGGGAGCCTGTTCCATGAGGAATTTTTGGGGAGATCCCAACACCGCCCTTGACCTCTCCCCTCTCCCCCATTAATATCTGGGGGTGTCAATGATTTGAGGGGGGGGTCAGAACCCCAAATCCCTGGGTTTGGGATGGGTTTGGGGGGTCTTGGTAGGGTTTGGGGTGGTCTTGGTAGGGTTTGGAGGGGTTTGGGGTGGGTTTGGGGTGGTCTTGGTAGGGTTTGGGGTGGTCTTGGTAGGGTTTAGGGTGGGTTTGGGATGGGTTTGGGGGGGTCTTGGTAGGGTTTAGGGTGGGTTTGGGGTGGTCTTGGTAGGGTTTGGGGTGGGTTTGGGGGGGTCTTGGTAGGGTTTGGTGGGGTTTGGGGTGGTCTTGGTAGGGTTTGGGGTGGTCTTGGTAGGGTTTGGGGTGGGTTTGGGATGGGTTTGGGGGGGTCTTGGTAGGGTTTAGGGTGGGTTTGGGGGGGTCTTGGTAGGGTTTGGGGTGGGTTTGGGGGTCTTGGTAGGGTTTGGGGTGGGTTTGGGGGGGGTTTTGGTAGGGTTTGGGGTGGGTTTAATGAGGAGCCTGTCCCATGAGGAGTTTTTGGGGAGATCCCAGCACCCCCCTGACCTCTCCCCTCTCCCCCCATGAATATATTGGGGTGTCAATGATTTGAGGGGGGTCAGAACCCCCAAATCCTTGGGTTTGGGGTGGGTTTGGGGTGGTCTTGGTAGGGTTTGGGGTCAGTTTAGTGTGGAGCCTGTCCCATGAGGGGTTTTTGGGGAGACCCCAGCACCCCCCTGACCTCTCCCCTCTCCCCATGAATATCTGGGGCTGTCAATGATTTGAGGAGGGGTCAGACCCCCAAATCCCTGGGTTTGGGGTGAGTTTGGGGTGGTCTTGGTAGGGTTTGAGGTGGTCTTGGTAGGGTTTGGGGTGGGTTTACTGGGGTCTTGGTAGGGTTTGGGTGGTCTTTGTAGGGTTTGGAGCGGTTTGGGGTGGGTTTGGGGTGGTCTTGGTAGGGTTTGGAGGGGTTTGGGGGGATCTTGGTAGGGTTTAGGGTGGGTTTGGGGTGGTCTTGGTAGGGTTTGGGTGGGTTTGGGGGGATCTTGGTAGGGTTTAGGGTGGGTTTGGGGTGGTCTTGGTAGGGTTTGGGGTGGGTTTAGTGGGGAACCAGTCCCATGAGGAATTTTTGGGGAGACCCCAGCACCCCCCCTGACCTCTCCCCTCTCCCCCCACCCCCCCATCCCCAGTACGTGGCCTTCGCCTCGCTCTTCTTCATCCTCATCTCCATCACCACCTTCTGCCTGGAGACTCACGAGGCCTTCAACCGCGTCATCAACAAGACGGAGACGGTGACCACGGGCAACGAGACGGGCACGCAGGTGGCGGTGGAGGTGGAGACCGAGCCCTTCCTGACCTACGTTGAAGGGCTCTGCGTGGTCTGGTTCACCTTCGAGTTCCTGATGCGCGTCAGCTTCTGCCCGGACAAACGCGACTTCATCAAGAGCAGCCTCAACATCATCGACTTCGTGGCCATCTTGCCTTTCTACCTGGAGGTGGGGCTGAGGGGTTTGAGCTCCAAGGCGGCCAAGGACGTGCTGGGCTTCCTGCGTGTCGTCCGCTTCGTCCGCATCCTCAGGATCTTCAAGCTGACCCGCCATTTCGTGGGCTTGAGGGTGTTGGGCCACACCTTGAGGGCCAGCACCAACGAGTTCCTCCTCCTGGTCATCTTCTTGGCTTTGGGCGTCTTGATCTTCGCCACCATGATCTACTACGCCGAGCGCATCGGCGCCGACCCCGACGACGTCACCGGCAGCCGCCACACTTACTTCAAGAACATCCCCATCGGCTTCTGGTGGGCCGTGGTCACCATGACCACCCTGGGTTACGGTGACATGTACCCCATGACCTGGTCTGGGATGTTGGTGGGCGCTCTCTGCGCCTTGGCCGGCGTGCTGACCATCGCCATGCCCGTGCCCGTCATCGTCAACAACTTCGGCATGTACTACTCGCTGGCCATGGCCAAGCAGAAGCTGCCCAAGAAGAAGAACAAACACATCCCCAGGCCGCCCCAGCCCGGATCGCCCGGCTACGGCTCGCCGGGCTCCGGTGGCCCCAACAACAACGGCCCCGGTAGCCCCCGCGCCGGCCGCCGGCCACCGGCCTGTCCGCTGGCCCAGGAGGAGGTGGTGGAGATCAACCGGGCTGGTGAGTGGGCTGGGGGGAGGTTTGGGGGGGTCTGGTGGGGTCTTGGTAGGGTTTGGGGTGGGTTTAGTGGGGTTTAGGGAGGGTTGGTGGAGTTTGGGGTGGGTTTGGGATGGGTTTAGGGGGTGTAGTGGGGTTTGGGGTGGGTTGGTGGGGTCTTAGTAGGGTTTGGGGTGGGTTTGGGGTGGGTTTGGTGGGGTTGGTGGGGTCTTAGTAGGGTTTGGAGGAAGTTTAGTGGGGTTTAGGGAGGGTTGGTGGAGTTTGGGGTGGGTTTGGGATGGGTTTAGGGGGTGTTGGTGGGGTTTGGGGTGGTGTTGGTGGGGTCTTAGTAGGGTTTGGGGTGGGTTTGGGGTGGGGTTGGTGGGGTCTTAGTAGGGTTTGG